>JACEIK010000105.1:79011-95969 GCA_018107945.1 Datura stramonium | reverse complement strand
GCATTTTGTAGATTTGACTCCTACTACTAGAGCAATAATAATAACAATAATTATTATTATTATTATCTCGATTCTATATTTCAAGTTCCCCCAACTAGATATGAAAAATTTTTGAGTTGATAGATTGGAATATCGAAAGATGTGTTTTGAGAAAATTGGTATTGAAATGGAAGTGTCTAACAAGTTAAATAAAAATTTTAGAAACATGATTAATCCAACGCCGATACAGAGGCAAGAGATCTAACAAGTGAAACAAAACTTGAATTTAACATTATGAAAGCCCCTTGTAGTCTAGTTTTAAACAGTTTGAACAGTTGTACATTTTAATTTACTTTACAAAAAGTAGAGATTTTTCCCAAGGACGAACAACCAGAAACTGTGTTTTGATGAGGGTCTTGAAATGCCTATTGCCCCAATTCCACACCCTTCATCTAGGTTTGCCCCACCTCCAATCTTTACAAAATAATCCATTACTGATTTACCGATGATATGGGCTATTTAGCCACCCATGAAAGTGCAATTTCGCTACACATTTTTCAACTAAGTCACGACCTATGTTTTCAAATTGCTCATGGATATTAAACCGTGCCCGCTTGTGGAAGTAGATTGCAGGCAACGTAGCATTGCGTTTGCAGCTGTTCCACCCACATCTGGTCTTTGTCCTGACAACCTTCTTAAAGATCAGTGCATCTCAGGGCCGCTAACAATTAAGATCATAGTTTACATCTCCCAGGCAGAGTAAGTTCCATGGTGGTCTAGAGAAGCAAACTTGGGAGTACAGCTGATATTACTCTTCCATCTTGCTTTCCACATTCGAGTTGTTCTCGAGGTCCATTCCGCCATTATCAACTCTTTGGTCCTTCCCATCATCCTCAACTAACATCTCTGCATCATCATGTGGAACCTTTGTAGACCCGGTTGATGTGCCCAGTTCATCACTATCAACTCTTTGGTCCTCACCATCAACCTCTCCATTTGAATGGCACGCAACTAACATCTCTCCATCATCAGGTGGAACCTTTGTGGACTCCATCGACTCTGAAGGCCCAGTGTCTTGTGCGCCATCTTCCATAGCGGTCTCATCAGTAGCCATATGATGGGATAGGGGCGTCACATTCTGCTCAACACTTTGCTGGGGGATAGATTCTGGATGAGCTGGATACTCGATTTGGCTCATCATCCGTGCCTGTGCAGAAGAATAAGTCGAACACCAAATTATCAAAAAAGTAAATACCATGACAATAAATTTGGGCACACACTTGTTTAGATTTCATAGCAGGGTCCTGGTTGAACCCTTCTTTGAAATACGATATGAGCATAAAAGCTATAAATTGAAAAGTCCTTGGGCAAACATTTAGAAGTGAAGGACCTCTCAGGTGTAGAGTTGAGCAGAAGACATCAAACTACACAAAAAAGAGGTGAAAGAACAGTTCCTTCCGTTTACAGCATTGCTATCATTTCATATAAACAGAGGAATACACCATCATGGACCATCTTTAATTAGTGTATATCTCTAGGTTTCATAGAACATAGGAGACACTCAAACATGTCACAGTAGATTACACCGTCCTACAGTATATTATTATTTCTCGGTGACTTGTGAATAAACTCGTACAAATTAAACCAGAAGGGGCAACACCATCATATACCATCTTTTAACCAGTGTCCCCAGATATCAACGACAAAGGAGTCAAACAACTCCCATTGACTATGGTTTTGAATCAAATCACAAGACTAAGCTAGCAAAATTGCTTAAAGCTTCCAAAATCTGTCATCCAAATAAATTATCATCCATGTATTGCAGTCAGAGTGAAGATACCTGATAGACCTGATGCATCTTGAAATTCACAATAGCCTGCATCTCCTCAGGTCCACTAACAAGACTGACTGGTCCAGTTTCTCCAACAGGACGATTTGTAAAGGATGTCGCCTCCTCAACATTGAGGGCGAGGCAATCCGGTCTCTCTAAAAGAAGTCGAAATGTTGGTTGAAGTTCATAACATTGTTCAAAAAGAGAACGTCGACAAAAAACATAAAGACCCAGACGAGCACGGGACATTGCAACAATCAATCTTCTGACATCACGGAGGTGGCCAACAAAGCGCGTACGGACTAGAGACAATAAGATATAATCATTCTGCTGACCTTGAAATTTATCAACAGTTGCAACCTGTCCCAAAAGATTAACAGATATTCAGAGTGAGAAACTATTAAGCATTTATTAACAATTTCCGCATTGTTGTTTTGGGGGCCCCTTGAAATGATGGAGGAAAGCATTCATCCCAACTTACAGACATGTTGCATTATTTTATGACCATTGAGGTAGTATTCGACCTCAACATTCATGTTTCAACACACCTCGTCTTCTCCCAAAATCTCTCCCCTCCCACACCCCCACCCCTTTTTTCCAAAGAAAGATGCCAAAGAGAGAGCAAAAGAGAATTTTTCTTCCCAAGTCTAAAGAGCATCTTCACTTGTTAAAAAGAAGTGTCTCATGAGAATCTTCACTGCAAAAGTTCAGAAACCTCAAAAACCCCTCTTTCCCCAAGAAACATGTCAAAGAAAAAATAAACTGAAGAAAATTTAGCTTTCCAACTCTAATAAAGATTCTCACTGGAACAACTAGATACAGCTTAAACAGGTAAAAGTATATTTACCTTGTGTGGTGGACCAATAAAGTCATAAGGGACACATCTTCTGTTTATAACATCGCGGATCAAAAGTTTCTGACCATTGTAAGTAGTCAAGATTGATATCTTATTAGCAGGATATCCAAGTAAACGCATATACATGTAGACACTGACTATGTATTCAGCCTCTCCCTCATTTTGATAGAACCAGGGTGAAGGGGCACTTTCACCTCTGCCATTGTAATCGGGCACATCTACCAACTGATAGTCATATGAGAATCCAGCATTTGCTTTATGAAAGACCGGATTCTCCTTCACATAAGGCAAATCCCCCAGATCTCTGTATCTCCAATTGTAAAGGCGAGCTAAACTTGGACGTGCCCTACCCTGAGCATTTAGCTCAATATATGGAATCCCTAGTCTGACAAATCTAGTGAAGAGACTCTGATCCATGTGGCTGTACTTCTGAAAAGCCATATTTTTCACGACAGGGGGCAATTGATGATGGTCGCCAATCAGTATACAGCGTTTAAGCCGAGCATAGCCATCTTCCTGCCTCTGAAGCAACATCGGAATGAAAGTTTCAATTTCCAAAATTTGGGCACTTTCTTCCATCAACAGGTTGTCATACTTAAAACCCACTTGAAGAAAATCCTTCCTTTTAAGTGCCGCATGAGTGCAGGTCATTGCAACAATTTTTGCCTGTTTAGTCATCAGGTAATTAGATCGATCAACAGTGGATTTGAGCAATTCAAATGCCCTACATTCTTCGAGCTCTTGAAACATCGTTTTCAAATGACGAAAGCACCCCCTAGCTGCACACATGTCCTTTTCAAAGGACTGACCCGTAAAAACTGGCTGGGGAGTATCAGAAAAAAATTCCTTAAAGGGAAACCGATCCTGAATAAATGTTGGTTTATCTTGATTTGCAGCGCAAGCAGCTAAAAATTGTTCCCACCGTGAGTATACATGAAGCAGCCAGAAGTATCCCGCAGTTTCACATGTATAACCAACATCTTCAGGAAGTTGAAGGGACCTTGCAAGCCGTTCGACTTCACTAAGCAGTTCTAGCCGCCGAACAAGCATGGCATTTACTCTCCCCTGACGACTGAAGTCAAGATCAGTTGCTAATTCTTGCTCTCCCTGACCAAGCCGGAGAAGATAGCGAGCTGGCACATCTCTCTATAGTAATTACAGCAGCGGAACGTCATTATTAGTTACAATACAACAGCAAAACTGCAGCAAATATCACATTTCAAATGCACAAAACTCATATCAAAGACCCAAAAAATATCTTACTTGCATTATCTTCTCAAAAAGATCATTTAAAGCTTGATTTGAATGAGTGATTATCAGGGTCCGTTGAGAAGGACAATTATGATAGAGAACATTCAAAACCTGCACAGCCGTATCAGTCTTTCCTGTACCAGGGGGACCCACAACCATGGATAAACCTGGCTGAACGCCTGAGATGATTGCTCCAACCTACATACGCCAAAGAAAGCAAAGATTTCAGGGTAAACTGTAGTGTCAACATGGGATTCTACATACATTGTTGGGAGGTGATCAAAGCAGACATTATGCTGGCAGTTCACAATTTTCACAACCAAGAGTTTTTTGAGAAGAGTTGAAATGCCACTTATATAGCGTTGATACCTAAGAAAAATGTTGCAAAGGGATTGAAGGATTATAGGCCTATCAGTTTGATAAATAGTTTATACAAGATTATTTCCAAGTTACTGACTGAAGACTCAAGACAGTTATGCACAAACTGGTGGATTCACATCAAATGGTCTTCATTAAAGGCAGGCATATCCTTGGACGCTGCATTGATTGCAAATGAAAGTCTAGATTCCAGACTAAAAGAGGGCAGAGCTAGAATCCCATGCAAGCTAGACATAGAAAAGGCTTTTGATCATGTGGATTGGGGCTTCCTGCTAAATATGTTTGAAGAAAATGGATTTTGGCACTAAATGGGTGGGCTGGATCCAGTTTTGCATCAGGAATGTGAGGTTTTCAGTTTTGATCAATGGGTCTCCAGTGGGTTTTTTTCCTTCACATAGAGGATTGACACAAGAAGACCCCCTCTCTCTCTTCCTCTTTTTGATTAAAATGGAGGGTCTAAATAATTATGTTGACCACAGCTCAGAGGAATAACTGACCAGAGGTTTCAAGGCCAGTAATACGCAAGGCGACAACATGGAAATTACACATCTGCTATATGCAAATGATGCAATTATCCTATGTGATGCAAAGGACAAATGAAGATTTTAAGAAAAATTCTCACCATCTTCGAAGGGTTGTCAGGATTACATGTAAACTGGAGGAAGAGTCTAATGTTCCCAATAAATGAACCCCAACAATTCCAGCAATGTGTTGATATACTAGGTGGGGAAGTGGGTTCTCTTCCTACAACCTACCTAGGCATGGCACTTGGTGCAAATAGCAGAATTTGGACATTTGGAATGGGGTACTAGAGAAATGTGAGAAAAAACTCACAAGATGGAAGAGCCAGTACCTATCTTTGGGTGGCAGGCTAATTCTCATAAAGAGCGTCCTAGATGCTGTCTCTTTTTCCCTTGGAGAAAAGACTGGATATGTTGAGAAGTAACTTTCTGTGGCAAGGAAAAAAAGGGGTACAACTTGTCAAGTGGAAAACTCTGACACTAAGCAAACAACAAGGGGGGCTTCGCATAAAAAACCTTAGGAAGCAAAATCAAAGTTTGCTCATGAAGTGGCTTTGGAGAAACTCAAATGAAGATCAATCATCATGGAGGAGGGTAATTAAAGGAAAATATGGAGAAGATGATACCTGGAAAACTAAAGTTGTCAACACTGTATTTGGGGTCAGTGTTTGGAGGACTATTATTAATCTTTGGATGATTTTCAGCATTAATATCAGATTCAAAGTCGGGAATGAGCAACATATTTCTTTTTGGGATTAGGTAATGGCTCACTTAGGTACTTATACTTTGATGTTTACATCTTGAATCAGCAGCAAAGGATCAATATCAATGAGGTATGGAATAATCAAGGATCGGACCTCAGTTTCAGAAGACTTTTGAATGACCGGAAAATTGATAGATTTAGTGCCTTCCTTAACACTCTTAATTTCTTCAATGTAACCTCAACAGAGAAGGATAGATTATGGTAGCTGAGAGACAGATCAGGAATTTTCACAGTCAAGACAGCATATGACTTGAGGAATCATAGTCACAATCTTCAAGTAAATTAGCCCCAGAGACAGCTATGGAAGAAAACATACCAAACAAGGTGGCACGTTTTGTTTGGTTGGTAGTAAAGAAGGCTTATTTGACACAAGACAGACTGCAAAGAAGGGAAAAACACCTTTGCTCTATCTGCCACTTATGTGGAATGAATGCTGAAACAAATAGTCATCTCTTTCGGCATTGTAAGGTGACTAATCAACTGTGGGACATAGTTCTTGCTAACATTGGTTTGAGTTGGGCAAAGCCAACACATACACTAGAATTACTATCTAGTTGGATCAGAAAAGGAGGAATAAAGCTCAAAAAAGATGTTGGAGTATGACCTCAGGCTGCATATGGTGGACTATCTGGTGGGTAAGGAACTCAAGATGTTTTTGGAAACAAAAGCAACCCGATGACAAAGAGACTAATATTCCTAGAGTCTCTTTAGTGATGGTTAAATTTTTGTGCAGTTTCCATTTTCCATCCTTGTAACTAGGCCTTCATTATTAATGGATAGGGAGGAGACATATTTCCCATACCTCTCTGCTTGATTTTCGAGAAAGCTGTGTTTCTTCACTTGGATAGCTATGATGGTGTGATCTAAACAGCCAAGGATTTGAGTAAGAGGAAGATTATGTGTGTCAATTGGTATATTATGTATAAATGCTAGAGGGAAGACGTGAATCATCTTCTTTTACGGTGTCGGATAACATCTTGCCTATGGTGGGGTTGGAAGTACTAGGATGGTTTGGTCTTTAATGGGTGATCCTAATATTGGTCAAAGAGTTGATATTAAATTGGGCCTTTAGGAGATGGCAGAGAAGATAGAGAATACGGGATGTTGCTCCTCTGGCACTTATGTGGACAGTTTGGAGAGAAAAATGGGAGAGCTTTTGAAGGGTGATTTTTTACAGTTGACAAATAATCTCTTAACCATCTTTAGGTGCACCAATGAAGTTTCTGTTAGCATATAAGATCTGCTGTTGTTTGTAAGAAACCATATTCTTCTGTGAGGTTTCTATTTATTTGGTATATTGCTGGTATACGGCATCTTTTGCACTTTTTGTTAATAACATTTGAGTACTTCATCAAAAAACATTATTGTTTCAGTGGAAAAAGAGCCAAAATTGTCCATGTACTTCTCGTCGAGGAGCAAGTTTTCCCTTACTTCAAATTTCAGCTAATGGAACTATTAAAAAAATAAAATTCAAATTTTCTGCCATGTCAAAGTTACAAAAAAATGTTTTTTTTAAAGTTATTTTCTTATTCTTCTCTTCTTCTTTTTTCTCACTCTTTTTTCCTTTTCTTTTACTTTTTTTTTCCTTTCCTTTTAACTCCTCCCCTTTCTTATGGATGTCTTCATAACAGGCCCACCCCTCCTCAATTCCCTTTTCTTCTACTCCAATCACCGTAGTTTTGTGAAAGAGCGGAGCTTAGACTTCAATGCCTGATTTTTCAATCTCTTAAATTTTTCTTTTTTCATCTTGAAGGAACTGAAACTACCTTTAATAGAAGACTTCTGATTCGTCCTTATCTTTTTGTCTTCAATGGCCAATTCAGTGATATTATTGGGTAAAATCAAAATTTTCTAAGATATATTTTGAATTTCTTTGCTCTCATTCTTCGTGTGATATTCACACATGAAGATCTCTGTTAGACCCCTTCTCCACGAAGGGATTACTTCAAGAATTGCAGCTCCAATACATTTGATGTTAGAGGGAAAAAAAATACTTCCTCAATCCCAATTCGAATTTCTTCCATTCAATTATCAATATGACTAATCTCAAGACAGAATAATCTTAGTTTATTTTTAAGAAATAAAACCTAGATATTTAGAAACTATTAAAATTACTACCCCTTCTGTCTCAATTTATGTGAAGGTGTTTGACTAGACACAAAGTTTAAAATATAAAGGAAAACTTTTGAAACTTGTAAAATAAGTCATTGATATTTGTGTGGCTATAAATCATTTCATTAAGGGTAAAATGAGTATTTTAAAGTTAAATTATTAGTATATATAGAAAGATGTCATTCTTCTTGGGACTGACTAAAAAAAAGTGTCTCACATAAACTGGGACAGAAAGAGTACTTTTAACCCAAACCCATACCATTATTAGCACACCAACAAGGAGGCAAATGTACTCAAAAGGTGAGTAAGTGGCTCAACCACGGTATCCATCAAGCTCTCCTAATCGTTATAAATACATGTTTGCTTACTTACATAAGAAAGTACACTATACTCTGCAATTTTTCCCATCTCAAAATGACAAAAACAAACCTATCAAAACTTTAAACTAAGATCATTTCTTTAAATTTTGAGTAAGTGAAATAGGTCAAGGATTTGGAACAAAGGGGTCATTATTTATCAGTTTTCACCGTGGAAAAACAAAACAAATATTATTTTCAAACGCGATTCTCATATTAAGCTTATCTTACAAACAAGTTGCTTGGCAGATTTGGACATAAATCTAGATTCTGCAGTTTATAGGACATTGACCTCTCCAACACTCACTTTTGTACACAAATAATGATAACTGAACAGAAAATAAGAAAGTAGGCGGTATGGTGTATTCAAATTGAGTATATTTTACCTAACGAAGCACCATATAGTTGGTGAATTCCGCACACGTATAACATGCTGAATGTAAAATTTATTGCACTAAACCAAATTCAAGTTCCAGATTGATATAATTTCATTACATGTGAAGAACTTGCCCACGTTGTAGGCATTTTAAAAATTCAATCTACAAACACATCAGTCAGACTGTACTCAAAATCTGTGGGTCGTAGCACTACGTGCAATTAGATTGGCAAAACCTTTGACTAAAGCAAGATTTATGAGCTCACAAGCACATACTAAATTCAGCCTTCTTAAGAACCAAGTGATTTTTTCTTAGATGGAAGGAAAATGCCTTATACCACAACCGTTTTTATAATCCAACCAAAATAGAAGAAAAGAAGAACCAATACCACATGTTCACTTCAATGTGAAGGTAGCAGGCCGACTAAAGAATCCCATACAGCATTCAGTATTATTATAACGTCATTTTGAACTTAATAGTTAACTATAAAACCATTTTATATTTCACTTAGCCACTAGAATCTGCATATTTCTTGTGTGATTAAATACAGCATATTCACATTAGACAAGAGTATTAATTATTCGGCTAGTCCATTTTTCAAATATGAGAAAACAAATGAGAGCATTTTAGAGATTAGGAACCTATGATGTGATGTGATGTGATGTGATGTGTACCTGTGTCGGGGTAAATCTAACCGAGTTCCGCTTTGGTTGATCCTGAGGATATGGACCTGGATCAGGAGGGATATATGCTTCAACAATAAGCTTGTCTCTTTCAGAATGAACTTCTGGCATGCCTGCAGCATGTGCTGAAGCTATAATAGAATTCTCACTTCCAGGAAGGGCATGAGCTTTCCCTTTCAGATTCCTAGGAAGCTTAATCTTAAAGGGGGGCCTCGGTTGCAAGTTTTCTAAGCCATCTTGGTCGACGAAGCAAACCTAGAACAAAGAAGATAAGGAAACAGAGAAAAAGATATAGCGAGTATGACAAACACACCAGCATAATGCTAAAGAGAGAGAAAGACAATAAATACCTGATAATCAGGAAAACTCTCCCTAACATGATCAGCATCTAGAAAGGTATCTTTAAAATCCACTGTTTCAAGGAGGTCTGGCATATTAGTCCACTGAGCTGCAGAAGGATTTCCATAGCCCAAAAATATGTCATGCAGCCAGTCAGGAACTATGCATGTTTCATTCATCAGATCTCTTATAGATTCTAAGATGGCTTTGAAATTATTTTCCTTCGGTTTCCTCCTCATCAATATATTAAATGTACCATAAATATCTTCTGCACCTTTCTCTGCTATGTCACCAACATCCATATGGTATTGTGCTGTGTCAAGCGCAACAGTAACAGTTCTAAGGTCTCCTTTTGGGGGTTTCCACTCGTCCCGCTTGATTCTCCCAGTAAAATCGTTCATGAGAATTCCTTCCTCATCACGCATCTCAATTACTTCACAGCCGCGTACACAGTGGAGACCGAGCCTCTGTGGTACAGTTGCATTAGCAGCCTCTTCAGCACTGAGAGGCTCAAATGAAGGACGAATAGACAGTAAAAAGAGAACATCATGCTCTTTAAGTGCATTCCATTCTGACCTTATTTGTGATTTGTAGCTGGAGATGCTGAAAGTAACTTCTGCTGTTACAGCAGATGGCTTTACCTCACCTATATTTGGTTGCTTAACTTCTGTAATCTTAAATTCTTTAATTGGCACAGCCATTCTCGACCAACCTCGAAAGGCTGGCTCTCCTTCATTATTGATATGAGCCAGGAGATGTGGCACAGCTTCTTGGATGTCCTCACGGATTTCATAAGTCGATTCAAGGCGAAAGAGGTTAAAGTTTCTAAGAAGATAGTCATGAAGTGTCAAAAACTGTAGGTTGAGCTTTGGAAGTGCCAGGCATCCTTCCCCAGTGTAGTTGATGCTTGGTACAAGGCTTTCATCCCACATAATTTGCTCATTAGGGTAAAGGGGAAGAGCATTTATGGCCTCTTTCTGTGACTGTTGTCTCTCAAAGAAAGATACCATTACTTCAATTAAGAAATCAACTCTATCCGAACATGGATCATCAACTGATATCAGCTTTAGCTGCAATCAAGGAGGAGGTATCAACAAGCAATGAAAATCTTGCAGAAGATAATTACTCATGCTATCATGGAGTTAGGCAAGTATAACTACCATAGAGATTAGAGAGCAAATGCACTAATAGACAAGTGAAAATAGTTGTAATCCCACTAGCCATTGAATCAGTGTTTAAGAGAGATAATTAGTCCTTCAGGGCTAATCTATCTTTGAATCTTATATCTTCATACGAAAGTGATACGCATTTTGATTGTTTCAACATTGTATACTGTGCTGAGTCATTAACTGTCAGAAAATTTGATTTAGTCATCATCTAGGTGTCACTACTTCTGCCGAAATCTATGTCTCATAGAATTTGAGGAACGATGTACAACAAATAGAAGCCATACAAACATGACTACCAACACTGTCGAAGAACATCGCTGAAGGGTTTCAGTATCCCTCCACCAACAGCTTTAGCACCTAACAACTAACTTCTACAATACAAGTAGTGCACCTTAGTCCTTAGTAGATTCCGAGTATACAGAAGTTTTTCCTCATGGAAAATATCAAAAGGGTGAACTCTAACTTGCACTCTTCACAATTTGTATATAGAAGAACTTTACATGACAAATAATGCACAATGATCCTATTCTATGTCATATATAGGAGATAGTAAACAGCCATTTCACGAACCTTCCGGCATACTAAATCTCTCAGCTCCTCAGGAGTAAGCACAGAAAGTTTCTTAGATAGATCAGCACGCCTGTGTATTGCACCAACATTTGCCAAAGCAAGTTCCCGTAGCTACAGAAACAGAGTGGGGAGAGAGATGTAAACAAATTGGATATGATATAGTTAGATTATCCACAAAGAATGGCTATCTTACAAGAAACAATATCTAGAGATGCTCATCATCATCAAAAGAAACAGAAATCAGAACAGACCTTGGGTATCTTCTTAAATGCAAGAAGCTGGAATGACTGGAAACGATCATAATGAGCCTGAAGCACCTCATCATCAGTCATTTGTCTCCCTAAATGGTCATCAATTTCAAAACCTTCATAGAACTGAAGTAAGTCAACCAGCTGAGCAAAAAGTTTTCCTTTTTCATGCCTATAAAGAGCACTTAAATGACATTTAGCAACCACAGCAACATCAGCAACAACAGGCCTTATATATCTGCAGAATAACCAAATAGAAAAAGTGATGGTGAGAAAACAGTACCTAGTTGAAATAAATATAGTGTTGCTATATACTAGCAAATACAACTATGGTAATGAATGCCAGTCAAACTTAGAACTCACCAAGCTTCGGAAAAAAAGAGCACAATAAAAACTAAATGAAATAAAATAATGCTAAAAATTGCTTTCATGTGTTTTAAAAGAATTTTAACATCTCTAAACTTCAATGTCTTATCAGTATATCACTACACAAAACTAAAAATTGTAATGGAATGGTATCAAGTTCCTAATTTTCAAGCACTCATCACTTTGAATCCGACTCCACACTGTACATGACACTCATTTTTATGTTTGGGCTACATAGCCAGCATCCTTTTTCTCCATTGGAAGCCGTTCTACTACAGAGAGCATTATTACCTTCTAGTTGGCAGTTGGCTCAATAGATCAATGAGAAACTCCATAAACCGTTCACAATATAGCACAGAGGCATCATTAACACCTTCAAAATCATTTGTGATATCCAAATCATTATCAACCTCACTGTTTTGCTGAGGAAAAACTTTGGAATCAAGAACCTGATCATGGAGAACGAAGCATCAGAAATTTTCTGCTAAAACAAGTTGGAAAGAATAGTGGACAGACAAGTCCCTTATCAGATACCTCAAGAAACTCCTCAATTAGATGTCTCAAGAAATTCACTTCTAGCATGCTTGAGGTATCAAAAGATTCCCCTCTTTTAGCTGCCTCCTTGGCTTTTTTTGCAATCTTCTTCCATCTCTTGATTAGATCAGGGTTGAGACAGAGCTCCATCTATTCTCAAGAATAACAATAATATTAGAAATAGACATGGAATGAGGAAGATTCTACTTCATTTAGCAACATAGTAAGAGTTACCTGAAATCGACCATATGACAAGCAATGCCAACACTGAAGTCCGGCTAACCTCAATACCTTTTTACTCACTATCTCATCTTCTAAACTCTGAATGAACAAAAGTAGTGAATAATTTATCAAAACAAAATATGAGGAACATCAAAAATATTCTCAGAGAACAAAATAGGAAAATAATTTATAGCAGGCAACCATGTTGCAAGATGCATGCTTTTATTTTATTTTGTTTTGGAAGATGTGGCATATCCAAATTTTGTTTAAGCAGTATTCATGTACTGTTTCTGTACAATAGTTGCCTTATTCAATTTGAAAATAATTTATTGCGTAGTTGATTTACGAAGAGAACAGTTCAGTGGTCAAAATGTCACAATTTGGATCATAATATCACAAGTTCTAAGTTTGACAGTCAGCTACGAAAAAATGCACCAGGAAGCAGTGAAGACCCTAACAGCAGCTACAGGTAAAAAAAGATATATGCTTCTTTTTGATGAGTAAAGATTTTTAAAAAAAAAGTGTTTTACCAACACTCAAGATGGAATTTTGGCTATACATGTTGAGAAATGAACCTCGGGACTAACGTCTAACGCAACACCGGTCGTACGGCTTGACCAAAATCATACAAGGAGACTACAACAACAACATACCCAGTGTAACCCCATAAGTGGGATCTGGGGAAGGTAGGATGTATACAGATCTTACCCTACCTTTGTGGAGGATACGGAGACTACAACTATACCAATTCTAACAGTGAGAAATTTGATTATTTGACTCAGAGACACGTTAAACATTGACAGAGATTAAGAATAATTTCATAAAACTAAGGAAGAAAAAATATGGATGCTGCCATCTCATATGTTGGTAGAACAGGGAACATATGTTTATCCATACTTCGTAACATTAACATCTAAAATTAGAGACAAAATCCAGATAATATAGAAAAAAGTCAGATCTTCAAGGTGAAGGGAAATGGATCAGAAAATTGGAGTAAGATCCAGCAATAAGGATGTAGATGTACCTGGAAAGCATTGATCATGAAAAGTAGATAATTAATTTTCTCAGCAATTGCCAAGCTTCTACCCTGCAGTAAGGGCTTAAGCTGTTAGATAAAACAGCGAATAGAGCAGTAACTTTAGCACTAATGAACTACCAATCATTTCTTCACGAACTATCAAAGCACAGAAATGTTCGACCATATGAAACAGCCACAGTCAGAAAGCTATCTTAAATGAGAAACAGTTCACCTTAAAAAAAGAAAGTACAACGTGCAAACCACAGTTTAGCAGGATGTGAGACGCATGAATGTGTCATGCATCGATCAGATTAAGAGAAAGAAACAGCAACCTGGAGACCAAGATGATCGGAAAAAATAGCGCTTCTAGCATTCCGGTGGATCATAAACAACCTCCACCAAGAAATTTTAGAACTCTATATATGCATGATAGAATAAATATACCAAACAAAACCAGGACATCACCGTCATGTACATATGGTCTTAAAATCTATCAAGATAAAGAATAGTAGTTGATGCTGACCATTATAAATTCTTCTTTATCACTCAGCAAAGATATCAACAATTTCTTCGATTTTGGAAAAATACTAATTACCAGTAAAGTTACATACTTACATACAGCTACGTAAAACTCTGCACTAGTAGTAGTTGTCATTTTCTTTTCCTACGTAAATTATACTTGCACAATTTAAGCAAGATCTATGTATTTTTAAAAATAGTAATAATAATAATAATAACAACAACAACAAAAAAAAAAACAGTGGTGTCCAGGCCAGCTTTCTCGCACCTCGACTAATTCTATGGTATATGTGTCACCTCCCACCAGCAATAGATACCAGGAACTGTCCAGCAATAGATACCAGGAACTGTCCACCAAGGCTAGAACAAATGGGAAGAAATCACCTAGTTTTTTTGTCTCTACTGGGACGAATCTATGTATTATTTTATATGTGATATAATGTGAAATAAGAAACATATTAGCAACACCTGTGGAACTGGAAGAGCACCTAAAATAAACAATAATTTCCTGAAGGTGACTTTCCCTTAAAGTAAGCTGCCTTATTTTAAACTAAGATGTCTTCTCATAGCAAAAGTAAAAAATAAGAATATTTGAATTTTAAAGAAAGGGATAAAAAAGATATTATTATATGGTAAGAATTGTTCATATTATTGAATTTGAGATTTTTTTTACACTATACCATGTTACCAATTAGTAAAGCTAATTATTGTTTTTTATTTGTGATCCCTGCATAATAATCTATATATACATATAAAAGAGGGCCTTCAGCTCAGTGATGTGGCACTCTCCTACGCCAAAATTGCTATTCATCTAATTTTCTAGATTTTTTCTTTTTTTCCCTTCTCAATCCGTTATTTGCTGCACCTTTTGAAAAAAGTAAACATAATTCGAATGGTTGCAACTTTTAGTCTATATATTTTTCGAACAGTTGCATTAATTTGTTCTCAACAACAGTTACTTCTTAACTTCTTGTGATTACATCAATTCCTAAACAATACACTTGGACTCTTGGTCCTTTCTTCTCCTAGTTTTTCTCTATCCTCTTTCATTTTTCCAATTTCACCACTTCAAAAAATTCATAAGCATTAAATATTTTGGTTCTTTTCTCTTTTCATGCTTTTACATATTTATGTTAAAACGATGACAAAACTCTTTGATTCCTTCACGTTATGCCGGTACTTTTCAAGGACAGATTAATATCCCATGTCAATAAAAAGATTGAAAAAAAAATTGCATCCCTCATGTCAGATCACTCATTCTCTTCATATTATCCCTCTACACCAACTTTTAAACTAAATCTTACCTTCTAAACTCAAGCTGGAATTAAATCAAAAGAAAGTATGTTTTTTAAATAAATATCAAATATTTTTCAAGATTTTTTCCCGTGTTACAAGGAATTATTTTTTTGAGAACTGAGACTCCTTTCCAATTGAAGACTTGAAGTACTTATGAGATGAATTCTCTTTTCTTCTTTTTTCCCGCAGTGTTGAATATAATTTTTTACAGTATAATATCAACTATTCTAAATGTGCATTCTATGTTTTTTCTTAATAATAATTTTCTTTATGTAATAATGAGTTTATATTCTACAATCCATTAGTATAATATTTTGGTGAACTTGGATATTGCTAGATTCATCAAGTTGTTATAAAATGAAAGCTTTCTGTAATATGCATAATTGGATCATATGTTAATTTGTGTTTTATGCACTTACGCATAATTATTTTATTTATCCAGTTTGATATTTTTTTAAAAGATGGGAAAAAATAGAACTTTGCATCCCTCATATTAGATCACTCATTTTGTTCATATTATCCCTCTACACCAACTCTTAAACTAAATCTTACCCTCTAAACTCAAGTTCAAAATTAAATCAAAAGAAAGTATGTTTTTTTAATAAATATCAAATTTTCAAGATTTTTTCCCGAGCTATAGGGAATTAATTTTTGAGAACTGAGGGTCATTTCCAGTTGAAGGCTTAAAGTACTTGTGAGATGAATTCTCTTTTCTTCTTTTTTTTTTCGCAGCATTGAATATATTCTTTTACAGTATAATAATAACTATTCTAAATGTGCATTCTGTGTTTATTCTTAACACTAATTTTCTTTATGTAGTAATGAGTTTATATTCTACAATCCATTAGTATAATATTTTGGTGAACTTGGATATTGCTAGATTCATCAAGTTGCTATAAAATGAAAGATTTATATAATATTCATAATTGGATCATATGTTAATTTGTGTTTTATGCACTTACGCATAAAAAATCTATTTATCAGGTTTGGTATTTCAAAAAAGATGGAAAAAAATTTTGCATCATCATATTAGATCGCTCATTTTGTTCATATTATCCCTCTACACCAACTCTTAAACTAAATCTTACCCTCTAAACTTAAGTTTAGAATTAAACCAAAAGAAAGTATGATTTTTATCAATATCATATATTCAAGATTTTTTCCCGTGCTACAGAGAATTATTTTTTGAGAACTGAGACTCCTTTTTAGTTGAAGGCTTGAAGTACTTGTGATAAATTCTCTTTCTTCTTTTTTCGCAGCGTTGGATATATTCTTTTACAGTATAATATTAACTATTCTAAATGTACATTCTATGTTTGTTCTTAATACTAATTTTCTTTATGTAGCAATGAGTTTCTATTTTACAATCCATTAGTATAATATTTTGGTGAACTTTGATATTGTTAGATTCATCAAGTTGTTATAAAATGAAAGTTTTTGGTAATATTCATAATTGGACCATATGTTAATTTGCGTTTTATGCACTTATGCATAATTATTCTATTGATCTAGTTTGGTATTTTATTATATCATCTAAATTTATTTTTGTTAGTTTAGTTACACATAACAT
>JACEIK010000105.1:38676-76858 GCA_018107945.1 Datura stramonium | reverse complement strand
AGCTTTTTGGAGATCATGAGATGGGATTTTTTAAATGCAAAATTTAACCCACAAGTTTATATTTTGTAAAAAAATCAATCATTTTATATATACCAACTATATTTACCAACCATTCATTTAATAAATGTAAACAACCTTTGCCAACTATTATATTGTCCGTGAGGAGATTGTACGTACTATGTGGGAGGATTATATTAAAGAGTAGTACACTAAAACTCACGTTTAATTTTACTTTTTATTGAACTAAAGTTCGATTCTTAAGTTGTATTTTTTTTAATAATAGCTTTGTGATAGTATGTTATATTTTATTTATGAACTTTTACTTATTTGGTAAGATTGGATAAAAATTTAAACAATTTGAATAGTTTTTACAACTTTTGGGGTTCTTATGTTCATGAGGAAAAAATACAACTTAAAAATAAATTGCATGTCCAAACAAAACTTCAAACTTCATCTCATATGATTTCATATCATGATTTCAAATCAGGATTTTATCTTGCATGGCCAAATGGGCCCTAAGTCTTCAATTCCATGATTTGCCAACACTATACAGAACCTAACAAAATAATTGCTTTTTCAAGGTAAGTTGCAAGCAAGATATGATCCCTAGGCTTGACCATAAGCTAAGTATTATTTTGATCGTTCAAGAAAGTAACAAGTTCACTTATGCATTTTTCAAGGGTGTTTATGAAGTGCTTATTTGACAAGAATCTATTGGTTTTCTCCTTTGCCTGTGTTTCTTTTCCGCACTCTCAGTTTCAAGCCCTCTCTCACATCAGAGATGGAAAGTACGGTGTTGAAATAGATTCCTATTTCATATATTGCAAATAATGTGGAGCTAAACTTTTCCTACTAATCAATCATCAACCAAGGATGCTTTCTTATTCACATTAGCAGCCTAAAAGGAGTTAGTGATGCTTATGAAGCATGTCCATAATGCAGATTCAGTGAGAAAAGAAAGATTCTAGACAGAATAAGCATTATCAAATTACTTGGATAACTAAACCACTGAAATTGTTCAGCCAAAGACAGAAACGAACCTCTTTCAGCCGAAGAACCCTATCAAGAAATGCCGTGAACATATCCTTTCTATCATAGAAGCAGATCCATGCAGCCACGTTCTCCCGAAACTACAAGTTGAAAAAAAAAAAACAAATCGGTAAACAGTGAAAATGACATGCGAAGGTTAAAAAAAAGGAATCGTAAGCATTTCCACGACCCAGAACATGCTTATTTATAACTACTCCGCATGACAGAAGCTAACTTTTCTGCTAATGAAGCCAGAACCACCTGACTAACTCTAACAAAACTCAACTTGTTCCTTCTTTCATCTAGTGTTTCAAGGCGTTTCCGGGGCAAGTCCCAAGGTCGGGCGTACCAAAACGCTCCGGGGTGCAAATGAAAGGGGCAGATTCATAAAGCGTAAGCTCCAGAATTTGGGGCATAAATCCCAGGCGTAAAAGGTACTTCCGAGCGTTAAATTTGATTCTTACTATTTTAAAAATATTTTTGCTATAAATAATATTTTTTTTAATTATTGGTCTAATGACATTTATAGTTTATGTTATCATGTTTTCATATTACAGTGATTTTTCTGAAAATAAATCAATAAAGAAAGCAACTTTCATTAAAAAATGATCATCATAAATAGTTTTTGAAGATGATTATGTCTAAAATTGATAGGATAAAAATTCCATAATAGCATGTTCCTGAGACAACTTTATCTATATTTTGCCATTGCTCTTACACATATCCTTCTCCTTCTTTAAAATTTATAAACAATAAAATCAATGCAAATAGTAATTGAGGTGGAAATGACTAGTAGATGTGAAGATCGATGATGAAGTAGATGATGATTTCATTTTAAAGATTATCTCGACTATTATTATTTTTTATGTTGTTACATTTCGCAAATAATACTTATAATACTTTTTTTTACATTATTGGTGATTTATTTGAATTTATTTATAAAATTACTAAAAATATTGTATTTGCTTATTTTTTAGTAATAACATTATAAAATTGAAGATACATGAGATATACGCCCTGTAGATCCATGGGACTTACGCCCCATGATTTGAGGCTTCAGCTTCGCCCCATGCTGCATAAAACGTCTCGCCTCTCACCTCAAGCCCCCGCCTTTTAAAACATTGATTTCATCGTGTAAGTCAAATGCAACTTTCCTTCTAATTAACATGTAGGAAAGGGAACATGTGAAAAATAACGTTGATATTTTGGAGGTACAAATCCTAGTATAATTGAGCTTTCTAGAATTTCATAGAGTAATATCTTTAATATTTGTTGTATCTAAGAAATGTGTTGATGTCCTAGACAGTAAGATATGCGTAGCAAATGATAGAATAGTCTAGATCTTGTTGTATCTAGAATCATCCCTTCACAAGTATAAAAAGGGGCGACCTTAGTCATTTGTAAGCAACTCATATTAACCCAATTCAATCCAATTCTAGAAAGTCCTCTTTCATAACAAAATTCTCTAACCCAAAATCACATTTCTTCTTTCATAGCTTCCTCTACTTTAGTTGAATCCTCCAATCCTAGTTAATAATCTTGGACTAGCAAAAGGTTTCCCCAATACTACTTCTTTCTATTAATCTCTACACGGTATCTGAGTCATAGCCACGTGTTGGCTTGCGAATTTTATTTCAAAATCGGGTTAGTGGTAGATTCAACTGGTTCCTCTATATGTATTTCGGCAGTCGTGCTAATGGGTTGAGTGGAGTTTTTGAGCTTTGTGAGGTCTTGGCAAATATGAAAGAAGAAGCAGAACAGTCCAACTACAAGATATGGAATCATACTGCAATCGGCGGATTTACGGAATGTTGTTAATGGGAGTAGCACGAGTGCTCACATATGAGATCGGAAAATAATGGCGTATACAAGAGCGGAAGCAAATTAATGTTTAGGCGAAGTTCATCCACGAAAAGGTCCATCTCCTCCCGTTTATTTGACCATATTACATTATGCAAATCGGCTCATGAAATATGGAGTACCCTTGATCAATTGTTCAACAAGAAAAGGAATGGCGACTCGGCTACAAATATTGTAGAATGAAT
Organism: Datura stramonium; assembly: GCA_018107945.1. Lineage (NCBI taxonomy): Eukaryota > Viridiplantae > Streptophyta > Magnoliopsida > Solanales > Solanaceae > Datura > Datura stramonium. The sequence continues at coordinate 73,784 of JACEIK010000105.1, read as the reverse complement.
TGGCTAACATCGCTCAAGGCAATCTTTCTCTTTTCTTAGAATATTTTGAAGATTAAGAACTTATGTTCTAAGATCTCTTTATTAAATCCCGAGCGAGACTATTTCCAAAGCATGAATAGAAAAATTATCATTTGTGGTTTGAAATTCGGAGATATATTCCTTTTGTTACATCAATTCAAGGAGGACCCAATAACCATCCTTGGAGGAGTTTGAATCTATTATCATCCACGGAGCTACTAGCCAAGCAGTTGATTGGTGTATTGATCAAAAGCGAAGAAACTCTCATTTAGCCGACAAGAAGGAGCTTTTAAAGGAAAAACAAGAAAGGGTGGCACTCTCGGATTCTCGGAGTGGTTCAAGCTCGCCAGAAAGAAGGAAAGAGTCTTCAAACAATCATAGTAAAACCTCCTCAAATCACCTTAGATCTGGCAAACACATAAAAAGATATTCTTAGAGCCAAGAGAGCAATATGGCTCAAGCGAGAAAGATATTGAAGAAAAGAAAGGCGGGAAGTGTTTCATAGTCGAGACTGTTGAGAGTACATGTCATGGCTTCCATCAATTTTGAAAGAGTACGGATCGTGAATTTAGGATGTGGGCACCATCTTGTGGGAGATGAATCTAAATTTTCTAACTTGGAGAAAACATAATGGTCATGATGTTATTGTGACAGGGCAATACGATCCATCGTTTAGAAGGAAACATTGTTGTCATCAACAAGAGCAAGAAAGATTATGAAGACGTTGGGCCAGAGTGACGTGGTAGTTGTTATCTAAAAATCAAAGCGAGATCCTAAGCGCTTCAATAAAAGTTTTGAATGACAAGTCGAAGTAGTGAGCGAGGCAATGTACAGAACTATATATGCCAATGGTGATCAATTTGGAGGAAGCATTGAGAGAGATGCGATTAGAGTTGAATTATTTGGGCAATCATCACGACATATCAAGGTAAACACTAGCTCGGAACAAATGCGAAAGCAAATGCGAAGCTAAAGACGAAATAGATGAAGAAGCTAACCTTGAAGAGTTCAATTTGGATGGAGAGACAAACGACATGTATTTGGAAGTTCTAAAGCTACCAAATTGTTTATTGAGGAGTTAGAAAGGGAATGCAGTGGTGGATTCTATTATGGTTTACGAGACTTAGGAAAATTGATGATCGGATCATCATCCACTCAAATGAGGAGGTAATCTACGATGATATTCGTGTTATGGAGGCTGCCGGAAGGACGGATTACAAAAATCACGGCTCTAGAGTTCCAAACTTGCCCACAACTTGCCCATCATAGATGCTTATCCAGATAAGCACGGTTATTCGGGGAGCTAAGAAGAAGGGGACTCGAAACTTAAGGAAGAAATATGAAAATCAGCACAAAGATGATTCACGTTGTTGGAAAAGGCCAAGAGGACTATTGTCAAGCCAACCCGCTCGAGGAGATGAAAATTTTGTAAATACATATTCTTATTTCTTTGCGGGGCTAACGAAAATTTCAACATTTGAAGAAGCAAGAGGAGTCGGCAAAAACTAACGAGATATTCACCAAGGCACGGCAGCTTCATTTGAGCTCTTCCGCTAACAAGCTTGTGGTACTTTTCCAGAAAAAATCACTTTAAGAGGAAGAGTAAAAAAATAAAGTTGATTTTTTAAGGTACAAATAAACCTAGTATAGTAAAGCTTCTTTGGAGATTTTATAAAGTAATATCTTTAATATTTGATTGTATCTAAGAAATATGTGTTAATGTTCTAGAGAATTAGATATATGTAGTAAATTGATAGAATAGTCGAGATCTTGTTGTAGCTCGAATCATCGCTCCACAAGTATAAATAAGAGTGACCTTAGTCATTTATGTAACTCAAAAATTAACCCAATTCAATAAGTTCTAGAGTCTTCTTCGTTCTCGAACCAAAAATTCTCCTCCTCATTTCATAGCTTCCTCTATTTTAGTTGGAAATCTTCGGCTCTAATTAACGATCTTGGGCTAGTAAAAGGTTTCCTCAATTCTACTTTTCTTCTCCTATTCTTCTGAGCAGAGACACCAATTTCAATTTGAACATAACATAACAAATGCCAATGCAACAAATTACCCATAGATATGCATAGTAAAAGAAGACTAAAAGTAATTTTATTCTCATGAATTGTTGTTTCTTTGTGCTTTTCCTCCTCTTCATTCCATGTTGTTATTGTCTTTTTACAGCCGGGAGAGAGATTATTCTCACCAAGCAATAGCACTTCCACAATTAAGCTTCGTTTAGTTTGGAAAAACTACATTTTTTATTCAAAGCTAAGCGATATCTTGTAAGATTCTTTTGACAATTTCATCGCAGGGACTTGGGAAGGATTACAGCTCCAACCAGAGTGGGTATGTTTGGTATCTTATGTTGGAAATTTATATGCGAGCATTGACGGAAAAGTGGTTGTGCAGATTTTGCATGTGAAGAAACAATTACACGGAGCTCTAACTGCCAAAAGCTTAAAATCGATAAAGCAGTTCAATCCTAATGAATTTTAACTAGCATCTTGAAAGAAGATCTCAAAATTATATGTTGTCACAAATTACTATAAGAATGCCATTCTAGCTTAACTGATTAAGAAGGCGGGCAGAGATGACCCTTGATGTTGTTTTTAGGAGACCCTAATAGGATAGGGAGGTCGAAAGTGGAAAAGCTTCTTTTGGGGTCATATAGCCACACAAACTTAATTAAGGCTTGATTAGGTTGATTTTTTTTTTTTGGAGAATGTTGATTAGGTTGATTGAAAGCCCCCAAACACGAAGGAAACTACAGTGAAATCATACTACAGTCTCTTGTGCATGGGGGTGACAATAGACCTCTATGAAAATCAATATGGAATTCAAAGTTAGGAGAAAAGTGGTGTTCTTTATGTGTTGCGCAGCAAGGGATTCTATAAAACTGACAGACAATTTTAGTAGAAGATGCATGAGTAATATAAGTTGTTTCTAGCAAAATTATGAGAGGGCATCCACTACCTGTATATACATCGCAGCTTTGTCTTATATATACACACATGTATATTACATATATACATTCATACACACAGCACAGCACACATACGGCACCATTTATGTATTTTTGTCTTATATATATATACACAAACTCACGATGTATTTAAATGTATAGAGAGGGGAAAGAGAGAAAAAAGTAAAAGAATTTTTAGATGGGATCAAGCATTCAATCTCTCTGCGAGAACAATTCAGCATTGTCAACCTTATACATTTGGTCAAAAGCGGTAAAGACAGTGAGATTACAACTATTGGGCTAAAGCAGATTTTCCTGCATCACGGTTGCAAAAGAAAACACCAACTTAGCGAGGTACTAATAAACACCTTGATCTATCCCAAAAAGGGGGAAAAGGAAGAAATAAAGAAAGAGATTCTATCAACAATTGTTGATGGGTTGAGAACCATGGTCGAGATTCAAATCCCAGCGGAGACAAGTACACCAGGTGCACTAAGTGATTTTTCTTATATGTCTAAGCCTTGGTGGACAAAGTCTGCCCATGCTTGTATAGTAATAGCGGAGGTAACCCGTGGGAACTAGTTGAGCGCGCGCAAAGCGGCTTGAACACCACGATCATTAAAAAAATGTCAAAATGTCAATAATTCTGCTGTAAGCAGAAATGCAGAGCTGCAAAGCAGAATCTTGACTACCATAATTACTAATCAGATATACAAAACTTTATTTCCAGAGTAAGGAGAAAAAATCACTTCCCATCTCTGAGAACCCTAACAGGCAATCAGAAAATGAGTGCAGAAGTAGTAAATCAGCATACCTTCTCATTGACCATTAGTATCATTGACATCACATGCTCGAAGGAAGAAGCCTCTGGATCAAAATTGGGCCAAAGATAATTCTCCAAATACTGGCTAACCTCCAATATCATCACCCTCTGCAGTGGCACCGTCTTTCTCCCCTTTATACAAGCCATTATGGAAGATGATCAATCAAGTATTTCAGGACCACCTAATCACAAGACATAATCACATATTCACATGCCACCACACGCATTTGCACATACATATATCTATTAGCATACACATTATATAAACAATAGAAACTCATATATATCCAAATATATTTTTTTATCAGTCCCAAAATTTAGTCGTTTCTTGACTAACCTTCAGACTTCAATGGAACACTTGATACTCTACTTTTTCAGAATAAAACACAAGCAAGTAATACACATTTCAGTTTCAAACAGGACATAATACATTTACTGTCAAAATTCATTTTGTAAGATTCTGAGAAGCTAAAAGGGCTTAAATAACGGGAAACTCAAACAAACTACTAACCTTTTACAGTAAGCTCCGTGTCATAAGGCCTTTAACCAGTTCGGGACTAAAGGGCTTCTTCTCCTCAGTTTTAGCCCAATTAGAAGCTGCAATTTTAGTCAAGCGGTCGCGTTGGATCTCAGCAAGGGTTATGGAGCTAGGAATGTTCGACCCGGGCTTCGACTCGGCAGCCTCGGTCATAGAAGGAAGCATTTTCTGGAGCCTCCGGCGGCCTTATCAATGCTTCCACCGTTAACTCAACAACGCGGTGGCGCCTGAAATCATAGGGTCCCAGTTCCGTAAACCTTTGTCATTAGTGCTGTAATTGCTTCAGGTAAAAGCTATTGAGGGTTCGAACTTCGTAGAGGAGGAGAAGAGAAGGAAAAAGAGCAGGGTTTACAGTAAAAGAGAAGGTTTGGGTACGAAGATATTGGCGTCCCTTCCGAAGAAGTGAAGGCGGTGAAGAAGAAAGTGCAGCTAACTTGAAATTTGTAGTCCGACCCGAGCCAGCCTAACCCAAATTTAAATGGATCTAACTCAAAACGACAACACAATTCAAAGGAGCGGAAAAAAAGAAAAGAAAAACTCTAATTTTTGTCATTATTTCTGGTCGTTTGATAGGTTGTGGCACGAAATTCCCAATTGAAAATATTGTGAAATGTGATGATTAATACTTATTAATAGTTTATTTTATTAAATTGAATTTATTATTTGTAGTTTTAAAATTTTAAACTAATATTTTTTATAATTATTTAATGGAAAAGATAATAATAATAATAATAATAAATTTATAGCAATTTATCGAAATAAATAAATAGAAAAAATATTTTTAATGTAAAAATTTAAGTAAATAAATAGAATAAATACATATAATAACTCGAGAGAAGATAATAATTGAGTTATAACAATGAATTGTCACATTCAAACAAATTTCAAATGATATTCGAAATGAACTCCTTAATTTTGTTTTCATCTCTACAGATTTTTATGTAAATAAACTCGGCTATAAGTTACCTATATGGACGTTTGGTCATATAATTTAGGATTTAGTTTCGAATTTTTAATTTAAAAAATTAAGAAATTACAAAATATAAAATGAAAAAATTATATGAAATAATTGTGTAAATTTAATTACAAATATGTCAATACGGTACTTTAAATTATAAAATCAAATGTTAGTTACAAAATTGCAGACTTTATAAAAAAAGTTCATACATTTATTTTATTTAAAGTCGATTTAAAATTTGAAAATTTTCAAAATTTAAGAATTTTTTCTCTCTACTATTGTTGTAAGTATTAATATTTGATTGGATCTCTCATTTTCTTGTCATGCTCTTTAGTTTTTTTTTTAAAATATATTATTTTCTCTTTTCTCCTCCCTCCTTAGTATTCTTTACTCAATTCTCACTATAATACAAGTCATCGTCAAATTTTTGCATTTTACTTCTTCGACAACTGAAGATAGTTTGTTAGGTTAATCGTTTTTTGTATCTTCTTGATGCCCCCAAGATTTGTAGTGAAAGTAAAGATTTATTCGTTTTCATCATATTTTTCATCCTCATTTTATGTTTTGGAGATGAAGAGGATTGAAACCTACAAGATCTACATCTAAAAAACCAAAAAAAAAAAAAACATTCAAACCTACAAGCATCTACATCTTCAAAGTGTTGAAGCAAGTTCATCCAGTTATTTTGAGAAATCGGCCTAGGAAGGTCGTTACGGAAAAAAAAAAAAAAAAAAAGATCATTGATTATGTGATGAAGGATGTTGATGAAAAATTTAATTGTTCTTGATTAATTTTACCTTTTCATTAGTAGCACAAACTTTTCACTATATATTGTATTGGGTTTTGTATGTATTGTATAGATAAGATATATAGTATGGTATGTTCAAACATTACGTGGTACTATAAGACTAAAATTACCACGATATGTCGAACTTATTAATAATTACTAATAATAGCATATTGTTTACTAAATCTACTTAAATAAAAAGTACGGTCAAACTTCATTATAACAATGTTCTACTATAACAATATTTTATTATAATAGCTTAATTTTCTCAGAACCTAATTTTTATGTTATATTTTACATCTCTATAATAGTTTTTTGCCCATAATAGCAGTGACGTTCAGTATAACGGTACCCTCTTTGTAAAATTACCCCTCTATAATAGTCATACTCAAATATTATGCAATAATTTTATATAGCAATATATTATAAATATATAAAATATTTATAGTAATTACCATTAACATACACATGGTAAATTTTAAGTACGAATATCTAAAAAAGAATTATATTAAAACAATGTCCCCGCAAATTATGGTCGTATTGGTTAGAATTGGTTAATAAATACGTTCTTACTTCTTAGTACACAAACTAGATTTTGTGTACTTTTGTTTCTATAACTTGACCAAATGAGATTTAAACGTCAAATGTCATATACACATATAACAATACCTCATAAGTAGCCATAAAATTTTCAAGCAAGTATTACTTATTTATAACGAGATTAAGCGTATCCTCCTTCCTTTTTAGCCTAATTAAATTTTCTCCATCTTCGTTATTTCTTGAGATTCCTCTCAATTCAATATTTCTTCTCCAAATATAATGTCGTATTTATATTTTTAAATATTATTAGAATATATTTAAATTTCTTGACAACTTTAGCTAAAGTTAATTATTAGGTTGAGTTTATATTAAGTGCATTTTCACATATAATTTATTTTGTATTTGTAATATTATCACATATAATTTGTTTTGTATTTTTAATGTATTTAAAGCTCAATTTAATGTATGTAATTAATTGTTAACGTATCTTTTTTTAAAAAAAATATATTTTTGAATGAGCAATTAACTTTTGTTTTGTATATTTAATATATTAGACTAGATTTAATATATTATGGTTTTTAACTATCATTTTGTTCTTCATATTTCTTTATATGAGTAGTTAACTTTTATATATGTTTATTATATCATTTATTTGTATTTTTAATGTATTAAACTCTCTTTAACGTACTAGGTAATTATATTTGTATAGTAAGTGAAGTTTATCAATTATACCAAAATAAAATATCACCCCTCCCTCTTTTAACTTAATTAATAGGTATATACATTTACTATCTGGTTTTTATATTTATCTAAAATCACGTAATTGAATTTTATCAAGTATATTAAAAAAGAAAATATCATCCCTCACATTTTTTAATGTCATTAATAGGTATATATATTTACTCTTTGGTTTATATTTATTAAAAATCACCCATAATTTTTTTCGAGTAAGTAATTTTTATTTTACCAAAAGTGATTATTACAGCTCAAGAAAATAAAAAACGCAGTGAAATCTTTTTAAAAAAATAAACAAGAGTTGCATAAGTTGGACATAGTCAACCCTTATGCAGAACTAGCTCTAACAAATCCAAAAAAAAAAACTATCTAACATCAGGCCTAAGAAACTCAATAAAGTCTCATCCTTTTAGCATATTAACTAGGATAGAAATCTATTTTTTTATGTAACTCGCCAACTTTGGAACTCGATAGGCACGAACAAAAGTCTCCTGCACAATCTGTCTCACTAGACCATTTATTGGACACCTTCTTTGCTGAAAAGTTCAGGCATTCCTCTCCAACCATATGATAGGAGCTGCACCTGCCAATGTTATTCTATAAATACCAGCCTCAGGCTCTTTCCACCACTGTGTTGTGTAGCCCATTGTAATTCTTCACTCTATCCATAACTAGGTCGGCTCACCCCTTGCCAACGCAATAGCTTGGTCGTATGTCCTAGTCACATTACAGTGGAAAAAAGATGTATTGTTTCCTTCTCCACTTCACAAAATGGGCACCAAGTAGACTAGTGCTAACCCCCAATTGAGCAACTCTATCCTAGTGGCCAACCTACCATGTCTTGCTGGTAGAAGTATGAATAGCCACTTAGGGGACCCGTGATTATTGCAGATGATCTTTCGCCAAGCTACCTTCTGAAAGTTGCCTTGCAGAGCTTTATACACTAGTTTAATGGGAAAACTTTCCGTTTGTTGAACATCACTACTGGAAATCCTGCTTTCTCCATATATTCCTTGGCTTTGAAAATCCTTTTTACCATTCAATATGCAGTTTTTGGTGTAGTATCCCAAGCTGAGTTATTTTTTATATAGTATGTATGAACCCAAACTAACCTTAACTTGTCCTTCTTTGCATAGATATTTCTAGCCCAACAACTTACAGACTGCCGCTTGATTCCACATGGTTACATTCAAAATATTTACCCCACCTGCTGTTCTTGGCATGCACAATCTATCAGGCAGTAGAGCCTTTCTTGAAAATTCCTCACTACTGGTCCAAAGTCTTCTACATATCATGTCTATGAATTGGAGTCTTCTTTGGGGATAAGGGTGAGCCCAAAGGTTTGTATGAAAAATAGAACACTTTTTAGAAGTTGAAACTCTGAAAGCATGAAAATTTGGTTATCCAACTATAACTCTCACTTATCATTTCCAATGGATGGCTCCACATGAATATCAACAATGTATAAAAGACACTCTCGTACCTGAATGGCAAGATATGTCTCTAGTGTATCCCATGACATTAAGGATTTGTGAACAAACTCCAGGAACTCCGCCCATATATACTGAACTTTGGTTGACATTTGCCTGGAGGCCCGAGGCTTGAGAGAATTGTTGGAACTTGGAATATAAGATTGTGACTAACTTAACATCTCTTTTGCAAAAAAGGAGAAGATCATCTGCGAAACCCAATTGCATAATGTTCAGCTTCCTAGATCTCGGATGGAACTGAAACCTAGGCTCAGCTTTGAGAGTTTTCAACATTCGACTTAAGTATTCCATTGCTAACACAAAAAGGAAGAGGTACATAGGTCCTCTTGCCTGAGGCCTTTCTTTTGCAGGAAAGGTTTTGTTGGCTTGCCATTAATGATAATGGAGTAAGTCACCGTGGTGATTCATGCCATAATCAATTGACGAATAAGTTGTGGAAGCCAAGTAACTATAATTTTGAATAGCGTTCAAAATGTTACTCTAAATTATTATGAAAATTAGGAAACACGTTTAAAATGTATGTTGAAAACCTTTATTTGAAAAACCAGAGGGAAGGTAATTCAAATGATTTTCGAAGAAGGGATTAGACATTTTGAAAAATCAACAAATAAGGTTACCGACAAATTTTAAAATAATTATAACCAAAATGATGCGACTTACTTTTTTTGAAAAAAAAGCAAAAAGATAAAAAAATTAAAAAAATTAAAAAAATTAATTCAAATTATGAATTAGTCATGACCTTGGCTAATTGAAAATGAATTACTTTTTTAGAATATATATGGTTTGTTAAGACTTTGAGTTATACACATAATCCAACTTTTCAATCTATTGAGAAATCCGCTTATTTATAACTAAAAAAGGATATTAAAAATCTGTGAGTTTACTAAAGACAACCATTTTGATTTATAAAATTTTGCCAAAATCTTTACTTTCAAATTTTCACTGATAGAAAAGAAACAATGTTTCATATTTAAAGAAGCCTTTTGAAATGAAATACTTATCTTATCATTTTTTAAAGTAACACACATATATTCTAGAAATATGGATTTGATATTGGATTAAAATCTGACAAAAATGCGACACAATTCGATCAATCATGTTCATAGCTAAAAAATGCATCTCATTTAAAGGAAACATACGGACATTAGTTTGAAAAAAGAATTTATTTTGGTTACTCGAAAAAATAATTATCTACTCGGAAATTCATCTAGTGCTACAAGTATTTTTTCGTTCAAAGTGTTAGTATTTCAACCAAATGAAATAAAGAGATATGAAAAGCATGAAAATAAAAATGCCACGAACTACCCTCGACTCAATTTCTGACTGTCATGATTTAATACTATAGTTGTTGGTCCATAATCTGCTTATATCATCCTGTACGTTTGTCTTTGCTTGACTCAAAAGATAATATTATGTTGGGTCTCGGCCAGGATGATGCAAGGAAGAGAAAGAATCCGATAGACCCACGGAGGCGGTTCATGCAAGAGAAAAAAAAGAGAGGAAAGAATTAGTACCTCAATCAAATGTTTCTGGTCATAAACAAGTTCCATATTATCTTAAATATAACAAACTGATCTCTTTGTATTACATGGCACACACAAAGGTTTGGGAAATAAGCTCTCACTACCCTCACTTAATCAAAGTGCTGCAAATTATCAATAGGAAACAGTGAACTACATTATTTGTTAATGCTTCAATTCGCAGAGCATATTAAAGAAAACTGTCATTAATTATTCATTCCTGCGATAATTGAGATGCATATGTTTAATTCCAGCAGGATTTAACTTTCTTAGTTCCTTCAACACATACGAATATATGAGGAATTCTTATTCTTCAAGATAACTACTATATCTCCCTAGTTCCAACTCATCGAGATGTTTTCAAGATCTACTATTCTTTTTGAAAGAAAATCACATTAGAACATTTGCGCATACAATTATTGGACAAGATGATTGACAAATGTTTTAGTTAGGCAGAAGAAATATATAAAATTTTAAGATGAATGAGATGGAGGATAACTTAACATATTCTTCCACAGAGTTCATCACATCTAAGAGGAATCGAAGAAGAAATGAATTGGAAGACTCACTAAGTGCTTCAGCTTTCAAAACTCAAGACTTAAGCTATTCATTTTCATATCGCATAATATTATATAAATGACGCCAAAGTACATTCATTACCTTCTTATTCTTAAGTTTTTTTTCTTTGGGTAAGGAAAAGCTAGTACGTGTGAAAGGATCAAACTAGAAGAAATTAAGAGTGTACATTGAAGTTATGTGCAGAAATCAATTAACTATCGCAGCATCTCAACAAGAAGATAGGGAAGGAGGGACTGGTTAGAGTGAACAACTTCCAGCTTTACACGCGTCTACAATGACTGAACAGGAAGCATGAAAGATTAAACACAAATAAACAAAATTTATTTCAATGAAACTAAAATAGAATCAGAAGAGCTTTAATATAAAAAAAGCATGCCTCAACCTATGATAAGCTGGAAAAAAAAATCTCCTAGGAGCATGACTTACAAAAGAATGAAAATTTCATATTCTACACACATATAAACTAAAATATTTGAGGGCAATTAATACGTACATAAACAGAGCTTACAAAACAAATATTGAGCTACTAGGTAAGATTATTATCTGTGTTAATTAACACTGCCACATTCCAAAAGAAAAGAACATAATAATAAAAACTAAACTAATCTACCAACTTGCAACAGTGAAGAAAATATAGAGAAGGAGTATCAGTTGTTAACTTGTCGGGAGCAGCGAACTGGAGCAGGGAGTCGACTTACAAGTTCGATTTCACCACACCGACTCGAAAATAAACGATAAGACGTCAATATCTGTTTGAGATGGAGGAAAAAAAACTTTTGTAGAATAATAAAAATGCTCAAAATCTCAATTTTATTTTCAGAAGTTCCCCGCTAATAGAACTCAGTAAGAAAGAGAAAATAGTAAGCCTTTCCGATAATTTTAAAACTCAGTATTCTGGGTGTTCAACTATGTAAAAAAATTCAAAGTTGTGCAATCCAAAAAATCCCTCCCAAATGTTGGGGAAGAGTTCTATTTGTAGACCCAGAGCCTACCAGTTTTCCTCTCCAATTTCAAATTTGAATTCCATCTTGATTCAAAAAAAAAATGAGTGAAAATTCTAAAGAGGCCAAAATCATTAAATGATCTCAATACCTCGTCTGTGAGAAAGGGACAAAAGAGAAGAAGAAAAAGCCAAATAAAATTACCATTTGATCGAGCTTTGAGGATGAGAGGTATGGTCAAATGATTATTGATGCTATGCTCGAAATGGAAGTCTAATCTCTTAAAGGGGTGGAAGTAGGCTGTGATTTTGCCTCTCAAATGTGCCTTGGTTGCTGAGAGATAGAGTCACCGTATGCTTTGCTCGAGGCGAGCAGACAGGGGTGATGAAAGTCATGGAACCTTAACCGTAAATGTTGAACGACAGCAGGAAAAGAGAAATGAAGGGTGCGCTGAGATGAATATGCGATTAGAGTTCTGGGTTAAGGGATATGTTTGGTTACGTGTTTTGTTAGCTGAAAGAGATGAGGGATTTAATGATAAAATGGGTCGAGTCAGCATTTTTAGGCTGCAGATGGATTTGGGTTGCAGTGGTTTCTTTTGAATTAGATGGGCTGCCAACTGTGTCTGAAAGAAATACATAATGGGGGGCTCGATAGGGAATCAAGATATGGCTGAACTTAGATTCCCAAAAAAATATGGCCAAAACATTTCATTTTAGGCAAACTCAAAATGCAAAATGTAATCGCTTTGAGCTATGATTCAGATGAACTAATCATCAATTAACTAATTAAGCTTCTTGACTTAATAAAATAAATATTTATTTATAAATACAGACTAATTAAAATGGCAAAGTGGCATAAATAATTTTAAAATTGACAAAATTAGACACATATTTACATACACTCATCTTTAAGATAAATTAATTTTTGTACGAATAAATATGCTAAATATAATACATGATTAATATTCAAAAATATATATAATATATATGTCATATATATTTAATCATTTTGCCAAATGAAATGGCAAAATAACTCCAAAAATAATTAAAATCTTTTAACTTGCAAAAAAATGAATGTTATATTTTGTTTTAAAAATCCAAGAAGCTTAAATAATTTAACAACGAGTGAAAGGACAAAATTGGGTGTCAATACATAACACCTGCTCAATATACTTCCATTTCAAGAGATAAGTAAACCTTTTGCATATCAATCTTTATCATACACCTAGGAGATATACCCTTCCTTCCATAGCCTTTAACTAGCTCATGGCCAAGTATAATATTATCCATAATCAATCGCCCAGGAACAAATGTTGTTTGACTCTGATAAACCAAACCATCCATAACTTGTTGGAGTCTTGTCGTAATGATATTTTAGATAAGCTTATCTTTTGGATGCTAAAACATGAAATTGATGCGAACTCCTTGATGGATGATGGGTTCTTCACCTTTGGTATAAGAGTAATAGTTGTACAATTTTATAGCTTTACATAGCTTATCAATGGTAAAGAAATCTAGTACTACGGATATCACTTATCTCCAATTATTGGCTAGGCTTTCTTGAAGAAAAAAGCATTAAAACCATCACATCTCGGGGCTTTATTATCATCACTATGCATTAGCACTTAAGATTGCATCATAGTCATAGTTTGAATTAGAATCCAGGCACATTGTGAGCAGCGTGAGCATAGGGCACGATTGCATAATAGTAGGTGCTGCCATTAGCAGTTACGCGTAGAGGCTCGCAACAACCCTCATGGAAACTCTAAAATCTCCTTCTCAATTGCATCTACACCTTGTATTAACTCCCAGTGTTCACTAACCTAGTTATATGATTTGACTTTTCCTATTCTTCAAACAAGCATGATAGGCTATATTGACTGTTCAACGAGCCATTACACGCAAATTTGTCCTATATATATGCTTTCTTTCTACCCGGTAGCCATTTACATAGGCTATTTCGCTTTAGCTATTTTCTGCTTGAATGAGAACATGATCATTCTGCTGACTTTACCATTAAGCATTTGGATGTCCCTCAATTCTAGTCTAGCTTGCTTTACATTAGAATCAACAATGCTTGAGTTTAAGTGTACCAATCCCTTCGATTCATCTTTTATATATTTCGATTTGTTCAAATCAGCCATAGATTTTGTCGACACGTTCCTCGGCCAAAGGTCAATTTTTGCATGAAATCCTAATAGGTGGCAAGATAATTAAAAAACTTGAAAGATTTTTGGCTTTGCATAGGTAGTGTTGCTAGCCAACACATATTGCGCGGTGATCGAAAAATGTGGTTCCATTACAACTCCTTGATGTCGGCCATTGCTTTATCCACTCTTGCATTGACGAGATCCTATCAATTCGACTATGAAGATGATTATTTGTCGGTATATGGTCTCCCCAGCTGTCTTCAGCTCCCACTTTACTCGTCTCTTGGATAAATTCTCTAAAATCATTAGTCTCCACATCTGAACTCTGTTTCCTCTAAATCTATCGGTACTATATAATACAATATTAAATCTCTCATAACCGGTCACGAGTGCTTTCACACTATTCGAGAATACTTGTTCATCGGCCCACCTTCTCATGTCAGAAACATTATGCAAACCATAAACAACGGTAAAATTAAACCCGGTGTCATTGTGGATCATTTGTACATAACCATGTATAAATTGTGTATGGATAACTTCTAGTATAACATTCACTTTCTTTGGGTTCCAAAGCAACCAAATTCTTCCTTCCGCATGAGCAACATAATTTGCACTCCACTTTCGGTTAGTAGCTACTTTTTTAATAATTCTTAGGGCCTTTATTTCAGTGACTCTAGTTTCTAAAATTGCAATAATAGCTACTTAATTCTCAAAACATAAAGTTTTAAGCTCTCTACCTTTATATGTCTTATTTTATATATTACACTTAAATCCTTCTATTATTAAGTACGACTTTAATCCTCATACATTCCATGCAATGAAATTCATATTAGGTCTAAAATGTTGATGTTATCTCCTTTCCTATTTCCATCACCCCATCTAGGTTTCATCCCTTCAGAAGGTTTTCCTATATTCTTGAAGGTCTCACCTAATATATCAAACCCATTTTTAGTACTTGAGAACCATTTTGAGGGCTCTTGGTAGTGCGTGCAATGGATTTCCCTTAGCAACTTGCCTTGTTCCTCAGATTGGTTATTCCTCACTAGGAAACCACAAATCTTCCTTGTGCGTCGTAAGTGCATTGGAGAGGGATTCATTAGCCTAACAAACTTCCATTCTTTCTTCTATTTAACCCTCTCACCCTAGTGATTGTTGTTTCCAATTCCTTTAGCTGAGCTACAATTATGTCCCACTTGGCAACAAACATGGCAATAAGTTGGCTTCCGAGTCATAGGTACAACTTGCTCAATAATCCCTGCAGTGGGGTCAAGTACCTTCACGCAGCTAGGCAAAGCTTTGATAACATCCATCTTTATAAGCATCACGGCATAGAGATCCTCTCAGCATTGGAGAGTACAAACATCAGCATAAAGAGGATTACTGAGCCCACTTCCAATTTCTTAGGCGCTTTGCTCCAACAATTGAGGGGAAACTTATGTAACTTACCCCACAATGGTATGGTACGCAACACCTCCTCATCAAAACAAACATAGGGGGACCAAGCTTTTAAGATCGAGGCCTATTATTCAACATAAGGCCCTGCAAATAATACTTCATCTCTGTCTTCCAAGAGTTGCAAATCTGATTAGGAAATAGCCATCATTATGAAGGAAAGCCTAAGGTTTAAGGAAAAATTCCCTTTGCTGATGTTATAAATCTTTCCATGGCCCGAATGGATGGTGTATTTCCTACAACATAGACGATTAGGGCTTTACTCCACTTCTCATTTTCGATGCAACATCTTGTTCTTCAAGTTGAACTAGAATGTTGCCCATCTTTTTGTATTACAAGAGAAGCACGTGCGGTTCATACTTTTAGGTTTTGCATATTTGTTTCCCTCAAAAGTCTGCCCAAACTCTTCCTTTGCCGGGTGGATGGCGTGCTTCATCTTCTAACATTCCATCCCGAAACCCCACCCCGTCTGTAGTCCCTGCCTTTCACACAGGAATTGATGTACAATTCCATTCCCTTCATGACTAGCCACTTTTGGTTCCCATTGTTTGTGCTTAATGTTCCGTGACCTTCATGTCCACTACGGATCTGTTGCCGGATCCATGAGCTATAGAGGCCTTTGGGGTAGGCATGAGGCTGCCAACACGCTCCATATGTCATCATCTTCAAGAGTTTGTATCGGGATTTGAATTTTGAATTCCCTTATCTTCCCTTGTCATCCTTGATGTTCCTCTATCGATCCCCAGTTGAGGTACGATTCTGGCTTGATCTTAGAATTGATTTTCACAGGCCTTCCTCTTCCCATGCCGGAAAAGACGCGGAGTTACTTGAGTCACCTAACCTGCTTATTTGAGAAGAACCCTAAATCGCTCATAATTTAATCTTGCATTAATTTAGGGATTAATTAATAAAAAAAATTTCCCATTTACGTACTTTTAGAAATTAAAATAATGAATTTTTGTAAATATAATATCATTATCATAGGTAATTAACATTATAATATTGAATGTCCATGCAATTTTCTCTTTATTTTTTTATATGCCTGAAATGAATATAGAAATTGGTTTAATTAATCTTTCTTACACCATATTATATACAAACATGTTTTAGTGGGCCATGTTATATACAATCTTACTAAATGAGCAAAGCTTACCTATGGTTGCTTCAACTAGTTTTCATAAATTGAGAGTTTTTATATCTATGTGCTTGATATAACTTAAGAAATTCAAATCACATTTTCAAATAAAAATTCAATTTCATAACCTAATTTTAAATCATGTCCAAATGAGTCCTAAAAATTTCTTCCTCGAAATGTTAAAGAACAATGTATAACACATATGTATAAGCTAGGTGTAGGAAAGATGATAATGATATGTCTTTAAAATTAAAAGTAATATTTATTTTTTCTCAATCTTTTAATATTCTTCTTAAATTTTCTATTTATATGATAATATTAAAAATCCATCTCTTTTTCAACTTAAGAATTCATAAGAATCATTATCACTAATTTAGGAATTTAGTAATCATTTATCTATATTTATATAAAGAAGAGACCTCAACTTTCAGTGACGTGACATGGCTAAATTTGATCGAGAAAAGTTACTTTTTTTTTTTTTGCATTTTCTCAAATTTTGGAGTTTAATTTTATTTTTTCTTATAAGGTGCTTTCTTGAAAAACCAAAAGTCACTTTCATTAACTCCTATTTATTACTTCATACAACTTTTCCATCTTCGGCACTTTCCCAATAATTATAATATTTTTTCCCATGTAATTTTTCTCAAAGGTTTTTCTCTTTCTATGAAAATACATGTATTCTCTATTTTTAATGAGATTTTTTAAATGATTACCATCAACTTCATGCCTTTTAATATATTATTCATGATCCATATTTTAATATTCCCAACAAACAAACAATCAAAAAAAATTTCGATCATATATGTCGGTTATAATAAAGTCGGGGAGATTTTTCATACATATTTAGAGTATTTATGGAGCAAATGTCAAAGGTGTGTTTGAGTCTTTGCAAATTTTGTCTATTTCTTAGATGACACTTCAACTCTTAAAGGTCAAATCTGCTTTTCGATTTGTTAGGTTTTAAACTTTGTAAACTAATTTTCAATCATTACAATTCATTTTGTTATGCGGTTACGTGGTGTTATGATGGACTTCGCATTTTACTATTTTTTTGTAGAATTACCTTCAAGTTTTGTCATACAAGTAATTTATGGATTTGCAACAACTTGAGGATCTCAAAATGGATTTTGGGATTGAGGAATAACGAAGATGAAAAAAAAGATATCTGGATAATTTTTTCTTCCAACTTTGACAATACATGCCGGAAGATATAGGGCCCCAAAAAAACTTCAAACAAGTAAGAGATTTATGATTTTGTTGTGAGATACATGTATTCTCTATTTTCTAGAGTTTTAAATGATTTTACCATTAATTTTATGCCCTTTTCATCTATTACTCATGATTCAAATTTTATGCTCTTATATCCCAACAAATAAATAAATAAATAAATCTTTCCATCGTATATGTCATTTTATAATAGAAGTCGGGAGATTTTTCATACACGACAGAGTGTCTTGTGTACAGCAAATGACAAATGTGTGATGATTTTTGCAAATTTTGTCTATTTCTTAGATGACACTTCAACTCTTATAGGATCAAATCTACTTTTCTATTTGTTAGATTTTAAATTTTGTGTACTAATTTGTCAATCATTACAATTTATTTGTTAGGCGAGATCATGTTATTATGATGGGCTTCTCATGTTAACTATTTTTATAGAACACCTTCAAGTTTTGATCAGATAAGTAAATGGTTGTTTAGGTCTTTGCGGTGCAGTATATTTCTTAGATCACACTTCAACTCTTAAAGGAACAAATGTACTTTTTGTTTTGTTAGATTTTAAATTTTTTGAACTAATTTTTCAATCATTATAATCTCTTTGTTATGCAGTTCGTGGTATTATGATGGACTTCTCATTTTTACTATTTCTTTTGTAGAATTACCTTTAAATTTTGATCATATAAGTAAATTACGGATTGGTGACAACTTGATGATCTCAAATGGATTTTTTGGGATTGAGGATGACTTGAAGATGGGAAAAAAAAAAAAAAAGATATTTAAGTAATTTTGCATCAGCTTTATGTCTCTACCAGAAGCTTCAAGATACATGTGTATAGGGCCTAAAACTTTAAACAAGTCGAGAGATTTGTGATTTTATTGTAGATACATGTATTCTCCATTTTCAATGGGATTTTAAAATGATTTACTATCAATTTCATGTCATTTCATACGTACTCGTGATTCAAATTTCCTTCTTTTTAAATCCCCAACAACAAACAAACAAACAAAATCTTTCAATCATATGTCGGTTTATAATATAAGTCCGGAGATTTTTTTTATATTTGATTAGAGTGTCTTATGGATCAAATGAGAAATGTGTTTTGAGTCTTTATAAATTTCGCTATTTCTTAGATAGCATTTTAACTCTTAAAATATCAAAGTCTGCTTTTTGATTTGTTAGGTTTTAAATTTTGTGAACTATTTGGTCAATCATTATAATTTATTTGTTATGCGGTTAGTGGTATTATGATGGACTTCTCATTCTACTATTTTTTAGAATTACCTTCAAGTTTTGATCATATAAGTAATTTGCAAAGTGGCGACAGCGAGGATCTCAAAATGAATTTTGGGATTGGGGGATAACTTGAAGATGGGAAAAAAGAAGATATACGCATAATTTTTCATCAACTTTGTGTCTCTGCTAGAAGATTCAAATTACATGTATATAGGGCGAAAAATCTTTAAACAAGTAGGAGATTTGTGATTTTATTGTGAGCAATATTTCCCTTCAAGTCAAGTTACATGTATATATTTTAGTGATTATGTTGCGCGGACGATGAAATGCATGTCAATACTTTCTTTCGATCATAAAAAGGGAGAACCATTCCGATCCACGAATATGTTTTCCTCTTGCTCTTATATTTTGTTAGTCTTTTTCAACACTTTACTCACGAAGTAGGAAAATAAAATTACTACAATATTATTTCATGACATGCTGAGTTAGATTTAATTACTTAATTAATAATATATTTTCACAAGAGAATGTGTTTGATTTGGTATCTTATCGGCTATATATTCTTAAAGTACAATTGAGAGATGTAACTTTTGATAGTTTCATTAAAAGAATCAAATGTAATTGTTGAATTGTTGTTGTCTTTTTTTTTTTTTTATAATAGGTTATGTCTTTTGTTTTATGATGCGCTTGGAAGTGCTTGATGGACTACAATTTTCTTGGTTATTTATTTATTGGTAATATTACTCCTTGTTGAATAAGCATATATGCTCTTATTATTTATTTTGTCATATTTGATTTTGATGGTGGTTTTGAATGTTTGATTAGGAACACGAAAAGACAATAGAAAATATAAATCCCACAAAAAATAGTAAATTACTTAAAATCTAGACAAGGCAATGACCTTTTTGTATTCACTTTTTAGCATGATAATATATATAATTCTCTTCTTTTGCTTTTTGTATGTTATTCTTGTGGTTTTTCAATTCTTGTATATCACCAATAATTTTAACCATGGCCATTAATTTCACCATTATTTTTCTACCATTGTCACTTTTATATATTCTTAGCACTTATATGCTTGAAAATATTTGATGTAAATACTTAATAGTACTATTATATAACCAACTTAGGGGTCATCTACTCACTATCTTACTTGGATATTTTTTTTTGCATAAAATTTAGGAGTCATATGATATACTCATTAACTATTATAATTAAGATGATCAATAAGATTTGAACTTCTACTAATAGAAAGCGAAGGAAGAGTACAAAAAAGAGGAACAAATACGACTCTTATATAGGAGGTGTGGGCCTTTCAAATGCTATGTTCCTTAAATTAGATATTGATGAAATATTTCTACTTATATCATTTCTAAAAGTTGGTATTCAAAGAAAATATTAGTTTCATTTATCAACTTGAATAGATATAATTGAATCAAGAGTCATTTTCAAAATTCAAGTTGAAAGAATTTGTATACCAATGAGTCTGCCTCACTGCGCTTTTTATTTTTCTGTTTTATATAAAGTATGAAATATATTAGTTGTATCTTTCAGTTTAACCACGATAATGTTAGGACAAATTATTGTACCTCAATAAATAATGTCTCATTACAACAACTATAAGCCCTTATCCCAAACATACTTAAGTTAGTTATACGAATAGTCACCGTGCCTATCACTTTTCATTTATGATTATAACCTATGTTACTCAGATCCTCCATAAATGCTATCACAATCGTGTTGGATCTTTCAAAAATATATATCTTTGGAGGAGAATATTATCAAGATAAAAAATATAGTTAGATTTGTTGAAGTTCATTAATTATATCTTACAAATCCTATACAACTTTTTACACAGTAAAAAAGTTTATCAATTGATTTATTTTGTGTAATAGTTAATGATCGTCATGTCAAAGATGCACTTTTTCTTTGTAATTGGTAGATAATAGGTCCTTTACAAATTAGTTATACTTTAGTATATATGTATAATTAATTTTACTTTGTAAAGCAACTCTACTTTTGCTAACATAAATTTTAATAGTCAATGTAATCTCTTCATTAATAATTGATTAGTGCGAAGTTGTATATATGATTTGTTACGATATATCGAAATTATCTTAATGTCACGAGTTGATATTGAGCTGCTTCGCGTGATTATTTTACATTGAATAGTTTTTTTTACATTGAAACTTTCAAGATATTTCATCCTATGTTTATCTAATTAAGATGTTTAAATATTTACTTTAATTATTAAATCCACATGCTTATTAATTGTATATGATGATGTCATTTTCATGCATAAATGGTTAAAAGATACTCAAATACGTTTATCTCAATCACCAAAATAAATCCAAGGATGCATAAGTAAGATTATGCAATCCATTCCAAGTTATGCGATCTAATCATTCAGGGTTGCGTATCTTTGAAATAGAAAGTGAAATGTAAGCAGGTATTTTATTATGATTTTTTTCATGGTGCCATCTTTCGTAGAAAATCCATTTTTGTGAAGGGATAAAGAATTCGAAGTTCTGGCAGCCTTGTCATTTGTATTTCACGTTTCATGTATTTATTTGTTTAGCCGACTTTCTCTTAACGATGATATATAGTAATACTTTTCAGATTTGGTGTATCAATGGCGGTGCAAAAACAATAATATTAAAAGAAAATACTATAAGTATTACGGAGAATATTGCTATTCATATGTGATAAATCGCATATACTTTCCACCCTAATGAGAGGAAAGACGATTATATTTATTCTTGTGGATTTGCAATTCAAGATTGTTGTATCTTTTTGTTTATTTATTAAGATTATTTTGGAGACCATTTTGATGAGGGAACAACAACATGAAAAGTGTCTATTTTGTGTTGATATTATTTAACCATTTAAGTATGAAAAATAACATCATCATATACAATTACCATCATCATGCTCATCATATTATTTTACAGCATACATGAAAAATGACATCTTTCGAAAATTTCTTTTGCTTGAAGTGGATAGAGAATTCGAAAGTTCTGGCAACCTTTGTCATTTGTATTTATTTTCATGTATTTATTTGTTTAACCGACTTTCTCTTAAATAATATATAGTAATATTTTTTCATATTTGGTGCATCGATGGAAATGAAAAAAATAATAATATTAAAAAATAAATATTATAAGTATTACGGAGAATATTGCTATTCATATATGATATAGTACATACTTTCCACCTAATGGAGGAAAGACAATTATATTTATGCTTGTGGATTTGCAATTCAAGATTGTTGTATTTGTTATAAACATATTTGTATTATAGTGAATGTCTATAAATGTATTTGTATTGTAGTGGATACATGTGTTTATATTATAGTGAAAGTCTATCTTTTGGAGAAAAGTTAGGAGGAATTATCCCTATAAATAGATGGATTCTCCTTCATTGTATTTCATCTCATCAAGAGAAATAAGAACTTCTCTCGCTTCTCTCTTTCTCTATATATTCTTGTTCTTTCTTTATTATTTCATAATACGTTATCAACACGAATCTCTACCTTGAGCACTCACTTTGAAAGATCTGAGGTAAGAAAAATTAAAATTTCTTTTCGAAAGATGTATTACTTAACCACGGGGATTGATATTCCTTTGGTGATACTGTTGCTCTGCGAATCTCTTTGTCTCAAAATTTGAAAGGCTAGGTATTATTTTCTCTTTCTTTTAATATGGCTAACCTTACAGAAACTTGATTTCATTGCCCTTCAAGTTTGGTAAGAACTACCTTTATGGGTGTTGGATCTTGAAATCCATATGGATGCAATGGGTCTTGGTGACACCATTAGAAATGAAAACAAAGCATCAAATCAAGATGGTGCTAAGACACTTATGATATTCTTCTTGCGTCACCATCTTGACGAAATTCTTAAAATTGAATATCTCATGATTAAGGATCCACTTATTTTGTGGAATAGCCTAAAAAGAAAGGTATGACCACCTGAAAATGGTCATCCACCCCGAAAGACGCGATATGATTGGATCCATCAAGACTATAAGTTTGTTCATGATTATAGCTCATCAACATTTAAAATTGTTTCTAAGTTGAAACTATGTGGAAGCTATTAATGATGTTGATATGATTGAATGTGGTAGTACACAAAATTGAGTGAGAGCTCAGTAAGAGCTAATGTATTACTATTTGAAGGAATGAAATTATTGAAGTAAGTCTCGAAAAGAGCTTATAAGTTTCAAGGACATTGAAAAAAAATTGAGACTATAAATTATGGGAAAATCTAATATGTTTATGTTATTACAATTGAAGCGGAGTTATAAATACTTAGATTACCCGCCGTTTTTATTTGTAGTACATTAATATGGGTATATTGATAAATCGCATCTGCAATGTAGAAATTCTTGTGAAATAAGTTGGCGTAAGCCGGTTGGCCATCTGGTTTCAAATGTGATGCAAAAATAATTGAAAAGTCACGTGGCTATATGTTGAAGAAATAAAAAAGATTCTTTAAGAATTCTCTTGTGTTGCTTGTTCGTGATAGAATGATCTTGATCATTTAAGATTGGAATTATATTTCCTGAAATTTTAGAACTTATAAAAGGGTGAATATGGGTCCATTCACCTACCATGTGAACTGTTTGCTAATAGATGCATCTATGGTATGGTCACATGTATTTTGATATCAACTTGCAATTAATTTTTGTAAGGTTGTTGCTTTCGGGTATTAAATTAAGAGCATAGTTTCAAATTATAAAATCATGTTGATAATCTGATTCATATCTATGTTGGTTTAACAAAAATTGTATCTTGCTCAATTATAGCTAAATCATGATTATGAGAATAAGACTCCCAAATAAAATTTGGTATGAGATATGTTTATTTAACATATAGCAACACTTGAATGCATCAAGGCAACAAGGTTCACCTATCACAGATTGGTTCGGAATTAGAACAAAATAATTCCATCTAAAATTTGAATATGCTATATATGATTCAATTGCTCCACCACAACGTACGAGAGATGGGTCCCCAAATGAGTTTGGGGTAAATGTTAGTTTTCTAACATTAGGGGAGAAGTGATTAGTAGGCGAAAATTGAGTGTGAGATAAATTATCTAGATCATCGGAAAAAAAAAGTGAACTTAAAGTTCAATAGATAATTAACTTGCAAAATATTGCAAATCAATTGCCAGATATATTTGCTAAGTTTGGTTCCAAATATAGAACTCTTTGAAGAAGGAGAGGAACAAATGATTAAGATGGTCATAATGATGAGGCAAGTGCTTTAAGAAAGCACATGACATAACACTTCATAAAACCTTGGCAAAGGTTCGGGTACTTGAAAATGTGAAAAATTAAGAGATCTCAATAAGTTATGTCGCATTGGAACTTATATCAAAATGATCGTCGACCATAATGTAGCGCTCAATATTATAAATATTGACGAGGATCTTGAATTCAAATCTGTCAAAAAGTATGGACGAGATAAATGATTGGCCAATTAAAAATACGCAATTCCAAGTATAGTGCAGTGGATATAAATGAATTCTTGTGACATAAAGATTTTCGTAAATTCGACATTATTATATGAAGAGGTCCTCTTGTGTGGATGCAATTATTTTGAGGTTCCTCATAAGTATGGCAATATATGGAAAACTTGATATGTGCATAATGAAATTATTTTCATGTCTAGAAATGAAGGATATATGAAAATCTTTGAAGGATTTAAAAGAACGAGGAAATTCTTGGTCATGAAGTATAGTCTGCTCCTACTAGGAGACGTGAAATGGGGATCAAACACATAATGCGGTATCTAAAAGGGACTTGATTATGAGCTTATATTATTCTAACAGTGCCGATCTCGATCTTGTTGGTTATGCGATGCTGAGTATTTATCGACCACACAAAGCTCGATCTCAAGCGCTCACGCGTTCATATGTGGAGAGTCTTGTCATATCTTGGAGATGTACATGAGTCTCTCGTATCTACTTCATCAAATCATGTTGAGATAGTATTCATGAAGCAAAACGAGAATGTGTGTGATTGAGGTCCATGATACATCTCATTAGAGAAAAATGTGGTTTGAAATATGACAAATTACCCATAGAAGATAATGCGGAATGCATAACACAACTAAAAGGAGGATTCATAAAGGAGATAGAAGAAGCACATCTTGCCAAAGTTCTTCTACACACGCCAGGCTCAAAGAATGGTGATATTAACGTGCATGAGATTCGTTCAAGTGATAATGTAGGCGATTTATTCACCAAATCTCTACCAAGCGCAACTTTCAAGAAGATGGTGCACAAGATCGGGATGCAAAGATTCAAGGATGTTCGTAAATGAGAATTTAATATACGTCTTTGTACTCTTTTTCCCTTACGAAATTTTGTCCCACTTGGATTTTCCTTGTAAGGTTTTAATGAAATGACAATCGTATTAGATATGTACTCTTTTTCCTTCACTAGATTTTTTTCCACTGGATTTTTTCTAGTAAGGTTTTAACGAGGCATATTATCTATCAAATAGACATTCAAGGAGGAGTGTTATAAATATATTTGTATTATAGTGAATGCATAAAGGTATTTGTATTGTAGTGGATACGTAATGATTATATTATAGTGAAAATATATCTTTTAGAGAAAAGTTAGGAGGAATTGTCCCTATAAATAGATGGATTCTCCTTCATTATATTTCATCTCATCAAGAGAAATAAGAACTTCTCTCCTTCTCTCTAATATTCTTGTTCTTTCTTTATTATTTCATAACAATATCTTCTTATTTATTTATTAAAAATTTATTTTAAAGACCATTTGATGAGGGAGCAACAACGGAAAAGTTTTATTGTGTGTTGATTTACTATAATTTTGAAAGTTTTTTTACTTTTCCGATATTACTTTATTTAAAACTTTCAAATTTTACATAAAAATTACTTAACTAAAAAGAAATTTATGATAACTTTCGATAATAATATTAAAAATTAATTAAAATATTTTTTATATTTATTATTTTTCTATAAATTAATTTATATTAAATAATGATCATCTTCGCAAGTTATCATCTTCGCAAGTTAAGCGCGAAAAAATTAACTAGTTATACAATAAAACAATAACTCTTCAAATTTTATACTACACTTTTTCCAATTGCAAAACATTTTTTTTTTTTAATAAAACCATAACTCCAAAAAAAAAAAGAAAATGAAAGAATGAGGTTGAAATAATAGGGAGCCAAAATCTCTCCTTATCTAAGCAAGCAACTGGGCGTCCCTCTTGCATTCCCATGGCCAATTCCACCCCTTCTTTACAGTAGATACCAATCCTCTGAAAGCAAATGGCCTTAATCCCTCATTCCCAAATTTTCTCTTCTTTCCCAGCCATCAATTCTTCAACGAACCCATTTCCCAAAATCTCCAAATCCATCAGGACTCTCAAAATCTCAGCTTCTTCCGTATCACCCAGTAACTCAGAAGATAAGCCTCTGGAAACCCAGGAACAGATTGTTGAAACTGACCCTGTGAAGCTCGCATTTGCTAAAGCTAAGGCCTATAAGAAAGAAATTAAATTAGCTGATCCTTCTCCCAGGGTTGTCCAAGATGGTGTGTCAGCGTCGAAAGCTAATGATAGTGATGATCCGGGGGTGCCTTCAGCTGAAAAAATTGCATCCGACAGTAACACTGTACAAAAAAGTGAGACAAATATATTCTTCTTATTTACCTGCTAAAAAATTATCTTCACTATGCTCTTTTCAACCGTTAAAACTTTCGCCATTATTTTTGAATGTTTACTACGAAAAGTTTCCACCATCTTGTTGTTCTGTACTTTCATACAAATGATGAATTTATAATTCAAGAAATTATTAAGCTAGAACTGAAAAACTATCGCGATGTTAGGAAGCATGCTTTTCTTTTTGAGTTTAAAGCAACATGGATGTGCTTAGCATTTATAATGCAAAAATTTCTGTTAACTGTGGACGGATGGTAAGGATCCCCACATAGCTAATGCAGTGTTTGGTTGGTGTTATAATAATGATTTACCTTGGCATAAAAAATGCAACTTTTAGTTAGTGGTATTAAATAATTAGAATAAGAATATGTGTATTAGTAATATGGGATTCAAATATCTAAATACAAGTATTTCCTTAAAGTAGGTAATCTCTACACCCTGTTTCATTATTCCTTTCGTATAATAATCCCTTCATTGTTATTCACCTCATAAAGAACTCATGGATTATAATCTCAGGATAGCTAGGATGTGGATCAAAGGAGCTTAGTCTTTTGATTGTTATGCAAAGGAGAAGGACTTTATTATCCTTCATTTGGTGCTGCAATGTTATATTGCAGCAGTCTTGATGATGAAACTAGACACAGTAATGAAATTTTACTATCTGAAATAATGAGTTGTATTCAGCTGAAGGCTGTGAGTTTTTGATATCATGGTTCTACTTCTAATAGTTGGAACTGATTTCTTCCGTGTAATACTAATTGACAGGACCTCATTGGTAAGTGATATAAGCTTTCGTGCATTGAAACCCATGGTTATGGACCCGAATATGGTGAGCTTGGTAAAATAAAATGGGTGTAATTGAAAAATGAGATTATTCAAGAATACACACTGAATGCTGAGATTACTCATTGAATTTCTGGCAGTAGATCCATAATCAAATTAAAAATTCCTCCAATTGTGTAATCATCAATTACTGACTTGTGTAGGATCTAATAAAGAGAATGGGGAAAATGACTTCATCAGAAAAGAAAATGGGAAAAGTGACAGAAATGCTTTACCCAAAGAGAATGTTAGTAAGAAGGAAAAATTGACGATCTCAAGTATTGATTTTATGGGGCTTGGTTTTTCTGATAATAAGAAGAGCAGGGGACTGCCTGCTGGATTGGTTCCAATAGTAGACCCATTTCCTGAAGGTGACTTGCCTGATGTAGAGATACTTGTTGGGGACACAAGCAAGTTTGTAGATAACGAGACATCAAAGTCAAACCGCATCCAAGAAGATGACAAGAATACCTATAAGCCAAAGGTTTCCACCTGGGGAGTTTTCCCCAGACCGAATGACATCTCTAAAACTGTAGGTTGCCTATTATGACTTGTGTTTTAGCTTTTTGTTATGCATTTTCATCTTATTCAGTATGCTTCATTTTATAGTTATCCATTAGCTTTTACTGTTTTTGCAGAATTTTATGCTTTCTTTAATATGCCCGAATTCAATGTTTTATGGAGTGGCAGTAGGTTAGTTTCAGCGTTAACTCCCAATTACCGAACCTCACTGATTTGACCAAGATTCTTCCTAAAGCAGAAAGTTATAGTAGTAAAATATGCAAGTGCTGAAGGAAAGATAAACATAGAAAGTTAAGCAAAACTGGATAATTGACATCATATTTCTATCCTCTCTTCAATAAATTAACAGGTTCATTGTTTGGAAAATTATATTCCATCAGACTCTTGCATTATGTTGTAATACAATCTGTTTGTCCGTGCTATTTAAAAATTTGTGTAGCATTAAAGTCGGGGATTTTATTATTGCAATTATTTGGGGCTATGATGTGTAGTACAATAGATGAGTATGGCTGGATCCCTGTTGATAACTCAAGTGCAGCAGTAGTATCATATAGAGAATATCACAAGAATGTTTAGTGACCTTCTTCAGACTGTAACAAAAATGCAATGTGGTGGACTGGTGCAATATTTGATGTTTAATTGCAGCTTGACACTTCAATTACTAAGTAGTTCTGTTCAAAACCGACATGCAAAATGAGAATTTACTCATCTGATTAATATTGGAAATAAGTGGGTTTTAGAGCTAATAAAAAGAGGTTTATACAGTCAGTTGTTTTCTGTTTTATGAAGATATAACACACATATATTGTAGATTGCTGGTGATGAGTTCATGAAGGGTTTCAGGAAATTGCAGCTCAACTTAATCCATGCATGAAAGCTTATTCTTTTTGCAGTTAAGAATGACAAGCTGTAGTATTCGCAAATGTTTTGTTTCTAGGAGATATCTGTGGGGACTAACTGTTTTCAACTATATTTGATATAGAATATTCTGATGGACTAGTTCCAACTTTTGGAATACTGATAATATTTTACAAGAGAATTTTAACTTTCATAAGGATATCCTTCAATGTGCACTTTTTTTTTTTTGGGGGTGTGTGTGTGTGTGTGGTTCGGTTGGGAGGATGATTCTCTTTGTGAGTAAGGAGAAGCAGGAGAAACTTACTCATGACTGATTACTTCTAAAATGAAACACTGTTTAATGGTTTCTCGGGTATTGGTACCTTATTAGTTTGGTATGTTTTTGATAATTAGCATAAACTCAAATCGTCAGACCAGCAATCTGCAAAAGGTTGCATTTCACCTCCTTCTCAGCCCTGGCCCTTCCTTGCATGCTGCCAGCTTTATGACATATCATTCATTTGTGATCTCTTATAAGGGTTTTGATGTGGCATTGCATCAAAGTCGCCTAAAATTTTTTGATGGGGTATTTACAACTTTTCATCAAATCTTTGCTTTGGCATTCTACCATTTCCGCTTCAAATCTTTGTACAACCTTTATGAGTGACTGCACTATGGGTGACACTTGTGAAAATATCTCTAAAAAGTAATTTCATGAACAACTTTTAGCTCATTTGCGAACATTTGTCCGTCCCTTCGATAGATAGGGTACAAAATGAAATTATTCTTGTTATTATGTTGGGCTATGCCTCTGTTTATCAAACTTTAGTTTCTGTGATACCATGCTCTCTTAAACTAATGAATGAAGTTATTTAAGCAAAAATCTGTGAATAAACTTATTGCTTGTTTGGAGCTTAGTTTGGCGGTGGAAGAACTATACGTCCAGGAGATGTACTTGAATCTGCAGAAGAGAAAGCAGCTAAAGACGCACGTACGAGAGAACTACTTGCTGCCTACAAGAGCAGAGTAGGCCTAACTATCGATCCAAACCTAAAACTTGAATGTGAGAAGGTATGCTTTAACTGCTATTATTTTTTTTCTATCATGTTTCTGGATGCATCAAATTTCCTTCATTATGGAAAATGGCATTTAATTTGCTTCTTATATTGATCTTGAGAAATGATACAGAAATCTCATCATTTATCTATAACTTTACACTTTTCAGCATATATATAAAGTTGTTACACACCATACCCAGTTCTATGAATTGCCATGCTGTTAGCGATTTAATTCGGTAACACCACACTTGTTTCTTCATATAGTGGAATATGTGTTTCTGCCAATCATTTCTACTTTGAATACACAAAGCAGAGTCTCATTTTGAATTAAGGAGGAATATCTGGTCGCATAGTCAGCCACTTAAATGAATGAGCAAGAATTAAGAGTCATCAGAGTTCGAAGGGTTGGAACTGATGTGCTCTGTTTTCTCACAAATTCATTTATATGGACTGAAATTAAAGGTTTCAAGACTTGGAAATTATATCATGGCCATGGCCCTTTATGAGTGTGATAAATTTACATTACCTTCGGATATGAAGTTAGAGAGCCTCAGGGATATTGATCTTCAGAGCTCATTAAAACTTAAATGCACCTTCTGAGCTGTGTAAATTTTTCCTCGATTGGTTCATCTTGTGTCTGCACTTTCCAGTGGTTAATTAGATATTTTTTCACATGAAATTCCTGCAATTGACATCTGCGTTCCCGCATCGGGGTGGTCTTGAATGAGCTTTTAGCATTAAGAGTGCCAACATTGCATGTTCATGCAGAGCTACTATGATAAGCACGGCAGGTGCATATAAGATTGATTTTACTGAAGCAGCATGAAATCACCGGTAAAACTATGGTTAGAAAGACTCAAAAGGTTTGGAAATGTACATGTGAAGAAAATAGAGTGATATTTGTCTGAATTAGTTATCTCCAGAACCACAAAGTCCACTATGAGGCGCCAGGTCTTGCCTTCTCATTTGTGTTTCCAGGAATGAAAGCAAGGCCGAGAGGGGGAGAGAATGGAATGCTAGAGAGAATCCTAAGACTTCAAGAAAGTCAGGCGAATGGTGCATATACCGGAAAGCATATAAGCTCGCTTCCCAAGACTTTGAGTGCAAACTAAATTGAATAATGCATTAAGAGGCTAGATGTGGGTGCTTTTCCTGAATTCACAAGTTATAATATAGACCAACGACTTATCAACATGGTTGAAATTGATTGAAGCATACCTTTTTAAAAATAGATTTCTTGTCAAATGTTCCATACTGACATACTGATAAGCAATGGTGGAGCCAGAAATTCAAACAAGGGGATTAAAGAAAAATTCTTATGCCAATAGGATTCAACAACTTATATATATGCAACCCCAATAAGCAAGGTAAACTGTAAGCAAGGTAAACTGAAAATTAAACTACTTCAGTTACTTATGTTTATGGTTGATTTAGATAAGATAATTGACATATGTTGAAGGAGTCCTTGGAAAGGGAAGAGTGTTTCTAGTATTAAGCCATTCTTAATGTGGGTTTATATTCTTTCTTGTTTGAGAATCATGAGGTATGACTTACTTCTTAATTTTAGTGCTGTCATGCTTAGGCTCTGAAGGATGGCGACTCTTTCATGGACCTTGGCAAGCTCAAGGAAGCACTACCATTTTATGAGAAAATTATGAATAAGTTGCCGTTTCAGGTGATTTCTTGTACCAGATGGATATTCTTCAACACTTAAAACCTTGCACAATTAATGCATGTATCTTTTTTCCTTTTCATATCTTAAACCAGAAAAAAGAAAGAATTGTTTGGATGCATTTTATCCAACTTCATTGTATATTATTTGAGTAAAGGTGCCAACTTCCTCAGCACTCTCTTGCAAATTTATGACCCGCATCTGTTCACAAAAAAGAAGGAAAACACCCAATTTCACGCTCAAATATCTTTTAGGGACAAGGATTGCATATGTTAACATATTATTATGACAAAAGAGACCTTAAACATAAGTAATAAAGACTGAAATAGTAACTTATTGCATATGTTAACATTATTATGACAAAAGAGACCTCAAACAAATTGATGTGCTTGCACCTAAGTAACAAAGACTGAAGTAGTAACTTATACTTCTTTGCTTCTCTTTTGAATGATGCGAAAACTTAAGATTTACTTTCTTACAGAATGAATGCCGTGTGTCATGAGACACTAGATTATATTCGTCTTACTTTTACACTTCTTAACTTTGTGTTATTCTGTTCTTAACAGAAGTGAAAAGTAATATAAGCAAACCCAAAGGCAATTGGCACTTCTCTTCTCCAGTACATTTGACATTGAAATCTATGGCATAATGTTTGTGCAGACTGAACTTCATGGATTAGCTGCACTGCAGTGGTCTATTTGTCAAGACTCGCTTCGTAGGTATGTCATCTGTGGTTCTCTAATGTTCCTAGGTTTTAAGTAAGTTCTTATGAAATGCCTGCCCTTTGCTCTAATAAGAGAGTTGAAACATTTATGCTAAGAATTCCAGCCACCCAAGAGAAATTAAAAAGAAAAAGAGAGAGTTTCACTGAGCATCTTGTTAAACTAATTGATAAAAGAGAGGCCAGCACAGGATACTGGATTCCTACAAACCTGTGCATTCAAGTTATAAATTCACCATTTTTCTAACGTACAACTATTGGTGTTCTTGATGATTTTTACATGCTACTCATGTGCTTTCTTTGAGGGCAATAACATAGAAGTGCATGCAAACTGACCTGGAGACCATGGTTATTTAAAAAAAAGTGCAATAACATAGTGAATCCTAACACGTTAATCACCTTTTGTGGCCATGCCCATATTCCTTACTGAGCAGTTATCTACTCTTTCTAACTACTTTAAAATAAAACGGAGCAAAAATTTAGGGTGTTAAGTTAGATTAGTATGGACTGATTATATCTTTCTAACAAGATCAAGAGCTTAACACCATAAGTTATTTAAGTTTTATGGACATACAGATCTCTTGGTTACCTTGATGTCTTTGGTCCCTCTTGTAAGGGCATGGCAGAAACTCAGCAATATTTTCACTTAACCAAAAAAGGTCAATTGACCATATGGTTTCATAAAATTATATGGGGCAAGCATCTACCTCTATACATCAGTTAACCAATTTTCTAATATATCAATCCCTAGTAGTTAGTTACTTATATAAAAAAAAGTCCCTAGGACGTCCTTCATATTTGTAAATTGACTTACTGGTTAATCAATTATTATCTGTCTTTGAAATGCATGAAACTTGGTTTTGAATATAAAAGCTTTGGTAAACCACTATCGAAATCAACATTAGCTGATATCCAGCCCAAAGCCGATACTCGTGGAAAATGTTACCCCCCCTCTTGTTTGTTTTTTCATTTAGTTAATACTTTTTCAAATAGAACTAAAACACACCATCTCTGTAAAAGGTAAATGCCTACTTTTGCTCACCAGCTGTTCGGAACTTATGACTGGATGGCCATTTCCCTTCACCCCCCCCTCCATTTTTCTCCTTTGTTCGATTAATATGGTGAATTTGTTTTTAGTTTTCATCTGATTGAATATAATATAATTTTGGTAGCAAATAAATATGTTTAGTCGGGTTGTGTTCTAATGTTTGACCATTCCAAAGTGTCTACAGTATTTTGGTTTTTCTTTTCGGGTGATATATTTTCTGAAGTCTGACTGAGAATTATAAGTCATAGATTTGGGAATCAACCAAAACGAATTGTTTCCTAATTTGATACTTCCAAACCAAATTCAAACTAGCAAAGTTGTTCCCCGTTAAGCAAACTGAAACCATGCTCTCAACTGTCTTCTATGACTGCTTATGTGGTGAAGGTTTTGTCTTAAAAGATTTAGCCATTTCTCTATTTGGCAACCAGTTGGAGCATCCATGAAATAATAAGGGAAAACAAGACGAGAATTTGAAGCCAAGACTAAAGTTGTATGGCCATGCAGCGGAAATCTTTCTTTAATACAAATAGAAATTTTTATATACATAAAAGATGAGTGTTTATCCAATTATGTCAGAGTCCAGAGGGAATTGCATCTCTCTAGAACTTCAGCGTGGAGTGACCGTGTTGCAACAAACCTTCTGTCATTTCATGATCTTTGTGATGCTTGAATGTTCTAACAGTTAATAGTGAACTTGCACTTGCATGGACCTTGTGCCTACTTCTAAGACTGACCATTCATTTTCACGCCATAATGGACAGGTCCAATGAAGCTCGTTCAGTGTACGAGAAGCTTCTGTCTCATCCTAATCCTGGAGTTAGCAAGAAAGCAAGACAATTTATGTTCAGCTTTCAGGTAATCATTACAATTCATTTGATTTCGGACAGCTGATTAAAAGTTTAGGTATCTTTGAGGGCTTTGATTCTCTGTTGCTCTTGGAAATTGCACACCCTCAAATGACAGTGTTGGCCATCAAAAGCCAGGAATTTATACAAGGGGATTAAAGAAAAAAGCTAGACTATCAAAAGTTGGAATTTGAACGTGTGACCTAAAGTAACTTCCGACCATGTTTACCACAACGCTAGAATCTTCTCTTATGTCTAGATGATTCAATGGTTTATATTATAACAAAAAAAATCGTTTTTGCATTATTTCCGACAAAGGGGGTTCAAATTGAAACCTCTCCCTTTCATGTTGTAGCTACTGACGGGAGTACTGAAATTGTTTGTCTTGGTTGATGGCAGGCCATGGAAATGATGAAGGTAACTGGCTCAACATTCTCTTCTATGAATACTGACTATCAGAATTATTTCAATGCTTTTGTTAGGGATAAAATAAACTATTCCCTAAAAGAGGATGAAACAGAAGAAGGTGCAATCCAACAAGCAATCCCTTACATTATATTTCTTCTATTCCCCATTTTTATTGTGCTATTAATTTCTGTAAGAAAGGGTACATAAGTTCTATAGTATTTAACAGCTTGAAACTCTGACAACAAATAAATTGCAACTGAAATGCATGATTTTCCCAAGTATATAATGTAATAAAAAGTCGTCGTGGGTTTCTGTGGAGATTGAATTTGGTAAAATCTTCTCCAAGAAAACATTTTCTTCTTGTTTCTTACTTATTTTCTTATGTTCGGT
>JACEIK010000105.1:0-20748 GCA_018107945.1 Datura stramonium | reverse complement strand
ATAATGGCCTTACTACTAATATGCTAGCTCTTTTGGTAGGCTTATTGACAAGTTTGTTTTACCATTTGCAGATGCTTAATAACTAAAGGGACATTGAAAATATATAAGAAACACTGAACTTTATGCTAAAAATGTGAGATGAATTATTATTTATCAAAGAATATTAATGTGGATAGAAATGGAAAGGTTGGTTTAAGTACATGCATGAGCCAATTTGTCATGGTAGATTTTTTTTGACATTAAAATCCAATAGGAAATTAGTACATGAATGATTTCAATGCTCCATCGGCAAAAAAATAAAAAAAATAAAAAAAAAAGGATTAAAGATTCTTGAATTTTATTTTTCCTCATAGAAACGAAAGAGGAAGTTTTCTTTTATAGCAAGCCAATCAATGTAACACATATATCTTGTATATACATTTTTTAACAGTTAATCATATGGTTCAGTGATATGTATTTTAATTTCACTTTGAAATGTTGATATTTAAGGTTAATTATTTTATGTAGTTGTAAACACCTAAGTAAATAATTATTTTATTGGATTTAAAATAAGGTACTATAAGACTAATTTAATCAATCTAAAATTCTATGGTCGCTTAGGATTATTTGGAGGCTACTGACCTTAACACACAATTATAAAAAAGAGATACATATTTACTTAAAGAGGCATGTCGAAATCCCACAAAAAATTTTTGGTATATTCTCAAAGAGATCAAGGCGTTAAATATTGTCGTTAAATTCAGAGAGAAGAATCAAGGGAAGAATAGAACTGTAATCACAAATATTCATCAACGAAATCTTTATTTCATCATATTTTATTTTATGATTATTTTCCATCACTTTAAAATTTGTTGGAAATATTCATAAACAAAATCTTTGTTTCATCATATTTTATTTGTGATTGTAATTTATTTTTCATCACTTTAAACGTGATGTTAGACATGATTTGACACAATGGAACACGTCATAGTAACTCACCATATATTTAAGTTAAAAAAAGAATTGCAGAAGGGCAAGTATATGGTAAGAAAATCATAGTTGATTCTCCAATTTGTGTAGGGTAAAAAAGAGTAAACTAAAGGAGAGAAGCATATAGAATTAGATTCCAAGTATCAGGAACTCCAGCAAGGCACCAATGTGTACAATCCATGCCTTTGAAACCATTGAATTTGCTGGGATGTCCGTCTTTTCTCAGCTGTGACAGCTTTGTTATGTCAAGTAAATTTACTATTGGCTTGCTCATGTTCATCAATACTTGTTTCACTATGTTTACTGTAATTGGCAAACCACTTGGGTATGTTGATCCACTAACTGGCCTTGTCTCGTTCAAGCAGTTGTTCACACCTGCTTCACCCCAATCCGATCCACTGTTCATTTCCATTACAACAACAATTAGCAGTCGCTTCGTTTGTCTCAATTTATGTGACATAGTTTGACTTGACACAAAATTTTAAAAAGAAAGAAACACTTTTGAAATGTGTACTTATGGTGATACCACCATAGGAATTAGAGTACTAGACATCACTCTAAAACTATTATAGTGTATTTCACGTCTTAATAAAAAATATGCGGTTACTTAATACACATTTTAATAACTTTAGTACATTCAAATATGGAGTTATGTTACAAATTCAATACAGCAAATCAATTATTAAATGGTTTAACAGTTAACAATCTGTTAAACTTTTGAAAATTCGCAAGCAGAACGATTGAAAGTGCGGATTCAATTAATTAACTATGAACAACATAATCATGAAACTATGTTGTTCGGACTTTTTAAAAATGTGACCGAGTTCGTGTCAGATCCTCTAAAAGTACAAGACACACACTCATCGATATTTTTAAAAAGTCCAAGCAACATAGCTGTGATTAATATATATTCGATCTCCAATTTTTATTTCAATTTCATTCTTAAAAAGAGAATTGTAATTAAGTAAGATGGAAGAAATATCCAGAGCTCAAAATAAAATTATATGAATTGAAAAATTCTTACTGGTAATGGGCTGGAGAAGTTCCTTGAAAGAAAACTTTGGTTTTGGTTGCGTCCACATCTGTTTCAACCCATTTGGCCCATGTATTTAGTCCAGCCCGGAAAGCTTCTACCCGGTCCATATCTTTCGATATTTTGCCACCAACTTCAACAAAATCCCACCTACAAGCAATATTTACACATTGTAAACACATATTTTTTTAAAAACAAAATAGAATTAAAGAACTCAAAAGAAGGGCTCCAGCTAGCTAAGTACAAGTTTTGGGAAAGGATCGGATCATATTAGATCTATTGTACACAATTTTATCATGCATTTTTTTAAATCCATAACTTTTTGAACACACGACAACTTCGAGAAAATTGAAAAAAATAAATGAATATTAATAATTAACATACGGTTGTCCGGTTCCTGCTCTTGTGTACCAAAGCCAAGTGTTGAAAATCAAAAGGTCAAATTCCTTCCAAATCAGTCCATTTTTAATTGAATCGAGTTTCAACACTCGTCCCACATGTTCAACTTCAATGTCTACTAAATAGTTGGAATGAAATAATACTACTTCAACTCCATATTCCTGCAAATTTAACATAGAAAATAAAAAACACCAGTTTAGCTTTCTTTACATATAACACACACACACACACACTCAATTTTGTCTAGAGCTAATAACGTAAAACAGACAATTTTCATGAGAATTAGTGTTTTTTTTTGTTCAGCCAGCAGACTCTAGCTTTTAAGGGCTGTTTGGTTTAAAATCGGAATATCTTAGGACTATAACCTAAATAACTTATCTCACCTTCTATACGACATGGGATAAATTATAATCCTAATTTTAATACCATTTTTTATTAATAACACTTCAATCAAATATGGAATAAATTTAATTTCAAATTTGAAACGGGAATAATGGACCTAATCCCTCTGACAAAAGGACCCCTTAAAGAATACATGTGTCCTATATTGATCATATAAATGTCTAGTGAAAACTGAAAGGACCATATAATTTAAAAGAATATTTATAATAGATCGTATAAGCGGTAACTGATTTAGAATTTTCACCTAAAGGAGTTCAAGTTGAATTTTGAACCCTTAAACAATTGAACCAACATCTACTATACGGTGTAATTTTTGTTGATCCCCTCTGGATCCACCCCAAGTATAAGTCTCTTATACGTGTTTCAAGGTGTTACATAGGAATGGATTGTGCTAAGGGCTTTATATGTTGCAATCTCCAATAATAGCAATTGTATTAAGTAAAGTGTTGCATAAATTAAAATAAAAAAAAGAAAGGAAATTGTTACCTGAAATGTGACAGTGACATTTTCTGTATATATTTCTTGTTTGAATTTTGCTTGTGGGACAGCAGAATGAAGTAAACACAAAAGGGATTCAAAATTGTTAAGACTCAAAGAATCTCCAATATACATTATCCTTTTCCCCTTGAATCTTTTCAAAAAATCTTTCCCATCAAATCTGTGCATATTACTCCAAAAAAATAAAATTAATTAGTTAGAATTGAAAAGCATTTATTTTATTATTATTGGTCATATATTATATGAACAAACAACAATTAGCATCATGTCCCCTCCCCCACCACTTTCATATGTATTCTCTGTGAGGAAATATTAAAATATCTTGGTCTAGTCAAACTTCTTTTTTAATTAAGAAAACTTTTTCAATTTTTTTATCAATAACATACATTGTTCTATTTCCTCTGTAGATTTTAGATCCAATCTATTAGATTCAGACATGTTCATTTTAGTTTTTGGACATAAATAGGTAAATCTCACTCGAGCCGAATCTAAAATTTCTAAAAAATAGGTATGTCATTAAAAAAAAAATAATAATATATTAAATGGGAATTGGTAATTCTTGTACCGCTAGATAAATAACTTAAGTTTCAACCAAGTACACCGTTAGACTTTTTTATAGTAGTCAGAAGTTAATGTTAGATAAATTCTAGAAAATTTATACATAATATATTTAGATTTGTAGAAAAAGCATGGGTCCACGTGCTCCATAAGTTAGATGTGACAAAATTATCCCATAAAATCATAACCTACCAAATTTGATTATTGACACGTTAATTTATTAGCTCAGTTCATTTATCGTTATGATAATTTATTAGCTCAACCCATTTATTGACACGCTAGGGGCTGCTATATAGTCCAAATTGATTGATGAGAAATCCTATCAAAATATTTTCAAAAAGATATTTTATTTTATTTGATATGTTATATTTAGTCATAATTAAAAAATAATAATTTATAAGATACTAAAAGATTATAAAAGAATAAATAAAATAATTAAAACTTAGTAAGAGTTGAGGAGGTTGAATTATGACTCGCATTTTAGCCTGATAAATAACTCGTTCATTCATTAACTCAGTTCATTTTAACCCACTCAAATTCAGCTCAACCCGCCCATTTACCACCAATACTATAATTTAACTACTAAATTCGCCCCTGGGTAAATGCTCCATTGTTTCAATCAAATATACCCGCTTCATTTCAAAATAAGTGATGTTTTTAGTTTGGGCACACCACTTAAGAAAACTATTTATTCCTAGAAAGTAAGAAGTATTTTTACATACTTATCCTTAATAAATACCTTGAAAAAGATGAAACTCTTTAATCATTTCTTGATTATGTAAGACTCTCTTTATTTAAATATGGATAAATTTGGAAAAACATCACTAATGTCAAATTGATTATGTAAAACAATACTTATTCTAAAATAAAATGAGAAAACTAAAATACCACTTATTTTAAAACAAATGAATATAATAAAGTTCCAACACATTGAGAGTGTAAACAATATTTATAGTTTTACACAATCAGATTACTTATGAAGTAATTTCAAGAAAATCTCTATCATAGGCACTAATTAATTGGTAACTGAGTAAAAATAGTAATTAACCTAACTATCACATATTAAAAGGATCAAAACTATTTTAATGATGTAAAAAATTGGGTAAATTTTATGGACATACTCCGTGAAACTAGAAAAGACATAATGTATATAACTTAAATTTATATATAATTTTTTTAAAATAAATTAAAAAAGAAAAAAATCGTCACATAAATTGAAACTGACGAAATACCATGTATTTTATTCCGGGGGGAGAGAGAGATGAACCTGGGCAAAGTACAGCCATTGGGCTGCCATCTATATGTAAGGTAATCAAGATTGGTTCTGCCAAATTTGATGCAATCAAATTCCTTCCTTATGAATGGACAAGCTGTTGAATTATACAATGGATATGAATTATCAACAACCCAACTCCCTTCAAATAAATCACAACTCTCTACTGCACCATTTCCTTCTGCTAAAACCACAAGAACAACAGTAACAAGAAGAAATCTCAACTCCTCAATCAATATTTTCCCCATTTTTAAAAAAAAATCAGAGGAGAAATATAAAGCCTGCAGAATAATGAGTATGTATATATATGTGTAGGGATTACAAATAAGAATTCTTTTATTTAAAGTATTTTAGTATAAGAATCTTTTTTCTTTTTCAGATCTTTTAGATTGCCGTAATTTCCCAATTAAGAGATGATTTGTAGACAATTGACCAATAGCAGAGAAGAGTTAATGTTTTTACCATAAAAACCCCTTAAAATTTTGAAAACTCCGTAAAAGTACTATAAGTCACATTTCATAATATTTAAAGGACATATAAAAAACTGCAGTCAGAGAAAATCTAATTTGACTCTCAAATTTCATTATAGTTGAGATAGAAAAAGATACTAAATAGTGTTTTTTGCAATTACCTTTTAAATGATATGATATATGTAAGTGTTTTTTTAAAATATAATTAGCATGTAAAAATTTAAACTCATCACAATTTTGGTATACTCAATTTATGTACTTAACATTTCTTACGATTAATGACTTTCTTTTTTGATAGCTTATTTTAGTTTCTATACAGATTTTCAATTCTAACATTTATATGATTTATGATGCAATTTTCTAGATTTGTTAGTTTCTTGAATTAATATCCTAATTTAAAATCGAGTTATTGAAAGATGGCAGGCAACTTTCTTGTTCCAAAATAAGGTAAAAAACGTTATATTTGGTAATTGCGTGTATGCCTCATTTTAGAAAGAAAAAAATTAAAGAGGCAATTTTTATAAATATCACACAGAACTTTATAATTTAATTCTTTCTAACTTTCTTTTGTTTCGATAAATATATATTTACTTGTATCGATATTTACATCAAATAAAATAATATAATTCTTAGCAATTACAAAATTAATGTTAGAAACTTATCCCCTCTTGAAATAAAATAAATAAAAAAATTAAAAAAATTTTATATATATATATATATGAAAAGACACATAATATATATTTATTATGTTTTATGTATATATATTTTTGGGATAATTTTCCCTCATTTTTAGTACTCTGAGGGGACCAAATTAAAGAAGTAGAGTATTAAATAAATGGAACTTTTGGTAAGTTGCTAGTTGTCTTGGCCCATTTTTGCACTAATTTTTTCACTATCCAAACATTTGTGTGTGTGAATCGGAATGAATGAGATGCTACTGAAAAAGCAAAAGGAAAAATGACTTCTTTTTTTTTTTTTTGATTAATAGATGTGTGGGTAGGAATTGTAAAATTATGATTTGTTTAATTTGTTTAGATTTAAGCGGGTAAGGATTCAGTTATTTTGTTAACTTATTTCATTTTGATTTACTTAATTCGGCTATTAGAAATAGAGATTTTTAACGCAAATTAATAGAAACTTATGTTATAAACATAATTTTTTCCCATCCATTTTCATCGAACCAATTCACTGAAAAAGCATGAGTAGGAAATAGATTCTCACTGAAATAGTATGGAAACTTCATGATTGAATCCATTCGGCTTTTGGAATTTTTTTAGCAAATCAATAATCCGCCTATTTATAGCAGCGATTCCAAATTCAATAATTCAACTCGCCCATTTCGTCCCTTGGTGTATTGAGGAAAGAGTTTAATTTGTTAAAAGCAAGGAGTTGAGGCAAGGCAAGACAAGGCTGGATGTGTGAAGAGCATTTACAAATTTCACATGCCAAACACCTCACAATTCACATATACATACGCCTCCCTATTATTTATTGTTTCTTTCTCTAACCATATCTCTCTCTTAACACTTCTATTGTAGCCTGTGTTTGGTAATTAAGTTTGCTAGATAATAAGTAAAAATATTACTCCAATAACATTTGTATATAATTTGGGCCAATTCAAAGACCCGAGTCGAAGAAGATTCCTAACTTCTTTCTCTCATTCAAAATCATGCACGAGATTTTCATTTCACATGATTAACTCTTTTTTTATATATATATTTTAAGTGCCACCAAAGTGTTTCGATATGTGTTCTTGGTTAGTAAACACTTTGGGATAGGAGCCGTGGGGTTTTGTGTTAGAAGATGAGGAGAATAACAACAAATGTCAAATATCCCTTGTGAACTTATTTTTTCTATTTTTGCTAGATAGCTCGTTGTTTGTGTGTATTATTGTGCGCTTCTATTTTACATTATAAATAATGGCATGAATTAATATGTGATGAACAAGCATGAATTTTACTTATCAAGTGGGTGTTAATATTCATATTCTTGGAAAATTGACATGTATATCATTCCTAGCCACTATTGGCATTAGCTAAAGCCCCAAAAAGAATCATACACATTCATTAAATATTCAATCTCACGAATTCAGACGATTTAATGACAATGTATATTTATAAGAGATAATGCCATGTATTCATATATATCTTCATATATTCATGTATATCACGGTGACACCTTTGTAAGACAATACATATTTAACCATGTATATCTCCATGTATAACAGTGTTGCAGTGTATATCAATGTACATCACTGTTATACTTCCTACATATATACTCCCTCTGTTTCAAAATAAGCGGTGTTTTAGCCTTTTGATCTTGTTTCAAAATAAGTGGTGTTTATTATATAATCAAAAAGATGTTAGTGTTCTTCCAATTTTACCCTTATTTAAATAAAGAGTTTTACATAACCAAGTAAAAATATTATATATATATATATATATATAATATGTATAGTTTTAAATTTTAGTGCAAAAATTTATTAATAAAAAATTGTGCATAATATAAAAAATATAAAAAAACTAAAAAAAATAAAAAAAATATATAATTATAATATATTGATACACATATGCATAATATAATATATAGTATATGGTGTCTAATATATATTATATTCATAATCTTTATATGTGAAAGACTAAAGTAAATTTTTTTATGGATGATTGTCGCCCTATTTTGAATTGGTCAAATAGTTTTGCAACGTCCCAGACTCTTCTACCGGTTAAAGGAGTTGAGTCGCCACCTAATTTTAAGGAAAACATTAGGAAAACCATTTGAAAATAAATAAATAAATAAATAAATGATGAACTCTGTTTTAGTCTGCGAAAATCGTTGAAAATATGGGCAAGGGTTTGGTGTTAGGCATCTCTCGGGGCTTATCCGAAGATAGTCCTTAAATTTAGTCTAAGATGTGCTATGGGACAATTTATTCTATTAATACCTGTTAAAAAGAGGTTAAGAG
This sequence comes from Datura stramonium, assembly GCA_018107945.1. Classification (NCBI taxonomy): domain Eukaryota; kingdom Viridiplantae; phylum Streptophyta; class Magnoliopsida; order Solanales; family Solanaceae; genus Datura; species Datura stramonium. Next base: position 12,184 of record JACEIK010000105.1, on the reverse strand, counting down.
ATAGAGTTTAAAAAATGATTTGAAAAATATTTTTTTTGCAAAATATGTATAAAGTATACAAAATATACAAATGAAATACATACGATATACAGTAGCGATATATAATGTGCATATATTTTGTTAAGTTGCTTGAAATAATTGAGAAAATGTCGCAAAAATAATCTAACACTAATTCTTGTAGTTAAAGGATGTATTAGTATGTAGAAAGTAAATATTATACATATGTACACAAAAAATGGTAGGATCATAGTATGCAAGATTTGTAGTAATGTATGTTTAAATAATTATAAAATAATATATGTGAATACATAGAGTGCATAATGAAATATATATTCATATATAACTATATGCGAGTTATAAGTATCTAAGAGTATTTATATGTGTATGTATAATATAGTATGTGTAGAATACACACACATATAGATATAAGTTACATACGAGGAGTATGGTCCATGATAAAGTAATTATATATATGCAATGTAATATGCAAATATGAGTATTAAATAGATGATAAAATAAATTAAAGCATTCATATATGGATGGATGGATAACTAGTATGTAAAAAATAAACAAGCATGTGTAAATGGCGGTATCTCGAGAAGTATAATGTAATAATACACAAAGTATATTTGTAAAATAATCTACATGCATAACATATTATTATAAATGCCTCATATATGAATCTTTTGGAGGAAAAAAAAAAAGCTAAAATGGGCCAGAACCTGTTGGGCTGACTTCTGTAAAAAGACCAGTCTTGAAACAAGATTGGGCCAGCAGCCTCCCCTTTAATGTAAATTAGCAGATTTAAAATATTGCTGGGCCTCATGTTTGAACTAAATTCAACTGGACCTTATAAGAAAAGATTATTTTCTGCCTCTTCTAACAATTTGCCATAATAGAGCTGCGATTAAAACATTGTGAAAATAGTTTAATATTTTATCTAAGTTCTTCACTAGTTCGTTTTGCCTTTCCTTTCTTATTTTTTTTTTGAAAGAAAAAAAATAAATAAATAAATAAAACCATCCTAGATAGCAGGAACCATTGGTGATCTAAAAAAATGTATCACTTTAAAGAGAAGGTAGATGGGCCTTCACTAACAACCCCATAAATTCGTACATAGTCACAACACATAAATTGGCAAACAAAAAGCAATAATAAAATAAGAGAAAAGGTTAGCAGGGAAAGAAGCGTAGGAAGAGTCGAGCTCTTTCAAGAAATCAATTCCTAAAGTTTGACTTGGAGGATGCAAGGACCTATTAGCGATGAACCCGCACATGTTGGGCACGGTTGAGTTTCGAATGAGACTCTCAACTCCGGTTGATGCCATGAAAAAGAAAATGTAAAAGGGTTAGAGAGTTAATTTTAATAAATCAAAAATACATAAGGAAAAGAGCAAGATCATTAAATTATAAATAAAAGCATAAGTCCATTGTAATTAATTATAATTAAATTTTTTAATATTTGATTTTTTTAATTATATATTTTTAAATATTACAATCAAATCAAATTAAGTTTATGTTAATTGGGCAATTTAAATAAATCATAAGTTTTCCAAAAGGGAGGGATCTGTAACTAAAAAGAAAACTAAATTGACTTAAAAGATATGCCTTATGGAACCCAAGGCCTTCAATAAGGACTAAAATAAGCACATCTAATAAGAAAAACTTTACCCATATTCTTTAATTATTTTAGCCAAAGTATTGACGTTCAAAGGCATAATAAAGAAAATGTATAAACAAAAGAAAATAATAGAGTAATTTCAAAGAGATGGTAAGCCAAACAAATCATACTAATATTAGGCTCCACGTTTTTTACTTTAACTAATAGCTATCGTTTAAGAATGAATCCGTGCAAAACAAATCAAATAGCACGTTAGCTATGACCGTAAACAACATACTTTTAATAAGTGAACAACATGCCAAATCACTTGGTTAATTCAAGAGGATTATGCTACTTGAACAATCGAAGTGATGAATTTATCTCAATCATTACATTCACCTTCAAAGAATTTTAAACATATAACACAACAAATGATCTCAACAAAAGGGGACATTTATCAAAGGGTACATTTTTAAGTTTCAGTTGAACACTAGTGTAGAAATTAGAATACAATATTATGTACTAAGGAAACACCATTAGCACAATTGACTGGCAAAGTAGGGTAAATGTCATCCCGTACAAAGAAAATAAACAAGATAAGCTGGCAATATGTATAATAAACCATCTCACACCAAGAAAAATGTTTTTCACCTGCTAACTTATTTTACACCCAAACTCCTCACATTGCAACCACCCACACAATTCTAAAAATTTTCTTCAAATTAAAATAGTATTAAGTTATTACCAAAGAGATTATCATCCTCATCGGCTACTTCTCTTGGTAATCCGATATTGTCTAAACATAAACCGTATAAGGACATATTTAAAGTAAACAAACATCGAGATTCAATTTTGAGCCAAGCTGTATTTTCGGGTCTCATCCCAAACTTTGCCATCTAATTTTCACTAAGTGTTCAGCGCTGATTTGTTTCAAAATTATGCGAGCCTAGGTAAAGAAGAGGACAAACAATTTTCTAAAATAAGTTCCAGCCCTTTAGGCAGTCATATTCATAGACTTGCTTCAATTCTTTATTTACCCCAAACTTATATTATAACAAGGTAATTAATCACAAAATCTCATTAGATAGAATGAAGTTGCACATACTTGGTTAGTTGAAGATACAGACACATAATTACAATCCCTCGTACCGAGCAGAGGGAGAGGAAAAATCAGATTCACACAGGTGCTTTGACTAGTTGCCCATGTCAAGTGAATTAAGTTGACATCATACGAACAATACTTAAACCAAATAGAGCTTTCACGCTTGTTTAAACCGGGCTCAAAAATACTACAGCCACACTAATCTACCAACAAATACTCAATCATGTTTCAAAGTTTTTTTAAAAATCTGCTTTTTCTTTCATGCTAAGTTGGGAGCTAAAAGAACCTCATGTGAATGCATAATCAACCAGAGACATATTTAAGCTGCTATTCTCAAACGTTCAAATTACACTACTACAATCTTATAATGGATAATTGACCAATATTTGGATATTTAAGCTTATGTAGCTAGTTCCTAACTAAATCACAAGTCGTGAACATATTCCAAACGGCAAAACCTCATTTAGGCAGATGCAAAAAATTATCTTGACCACCACAATCAAACAATCCAATTTTGACGATTACAAATAGGAAAACTAAATGCAACAAAGCCTAAAAAGAATTGATTAAGATTGAATGGAATTTTACCTTGCGTTGGCCAGCGACCGAGGTCGTCGAGTCTCAGGCTGGTTTCTCCGGCTTTGAATGCGAACGACAATCAGCCAGTAAATCGAGCGAGTTCATTGGAGAAATAGAACATAAAAAATGAGAAAAAAACAAAAGAGATTAGCAATGTGTTTGTATGTATCCAGTCGGCTCTTTTTTTTTGTTCGATGCCCTTTCTTTCTTCACTGTCTTCTCCTTTTTATAGGGAGAAGATGAGGATTTCAAAATCAATTCCCCAGAGCGAGGATTCAGATTTGAATCCTCAAGTATTGATGGGATAGAGGCGTGAGCAGAGAAAATGATGAAAAATAATGAGGGATTTGAAAATAAATAGGGAGAACATACCTGCTCCTCTGGTCCATACCAACAACAGGAGAAGGACGAGGTCATCAACGGATTTTCGGGTTGGGAAGCAGTGGGTCTGACTGAGAAGAGGAGGGGTTCGACGATTTTTTTGTTTGTTTGTTTTGGGGGTTCTGGGCGTCGGGTCGTAGAGGGAGGCTGGTCGCGGGGTCTGGGGGAGTGGCTGGTCACGGAGGGAAGGTGGTGGTCGGCGGCGAGGAGAGGGAGAGGTGGTAAGGGAAATCGAAGAGAGAGAAAGAGAGGGTGTGTGTGGAACGATGGGGTGGAAAGAGGTTTGGGTAAAAGTTTAGACGGGGCGAGGTCGGTTTGATGGGCTGTTGGGGCGGGGTTAAATGATTTGGTCCGTCTGATTATTTGATCAGGCGGTTACATTAAATGAAAGATGATGATGATGATAATAATAATAATAAAAAATAAATAATAACAATAACAACAACAACAACAATAATAATAATAATAATGAGAAGGACAATAAATAGATATATCAAGGCCGTTAGATCAAAAATGAACGGATGAGATTAAAACTAAGAAGCATAATTTATGTGCTTGCCTACGTACTTTATATGGATTGGCTAAATTAGATGGCATGAATTGAGAAAATTTGTAGATTTTTGGCTCAAATGTGGCTATAATTGTATTTAAGACAAAATTAATTGTATTTTAATTTTAGCCACTTTCTTGATAAAATTACATTAATGGTAAAACTTTAGAGTATTGAATTGTAAAATCATTTCATTCTTGTAAAAAATAAATAAATTCAAGATGAAATATTAATCGATTAATTTCATTAAACTTTCGAACTTAAACAAAGTAAAATGCTTACTCGCAAAATGGATCAATTTAGTGTTTAAAATTATAACCAACTTAAAATTGACAATTTAAACTACATGCTCAAATAAAGTACTTTTTTTTATATGAAAAAAATATAATAACCTACATATATAAATGTCAATGTAATATTCAAAATAAATTAAAAATATTCTAAACAATTTAACACTTTTATTTCATTTAAAAATTTCAGAAGCTTAAAATAATTGATCGAAAATGTGGAAAGTCAAAATTGGGTCAACAATGATAAATATGAGAGGATAATATGAATAATTTTGAAAAAATAAATATAATAATAGTATTTATCATATATATATGGTGTTAAATATAATAATATATATTAAATTTTTACCATATTTAACCTATTTAAATTATGGAAGAATTTATTACTTATATCATTCATGAAAATTACCATATTTACAATATTTATTCATTTAATTATGAAGAGTATATTTTGTACATTATGTAATTAAGAAAATAGTTGTAACTTTTTAATTATAAAATTAAAAAACCAAAAACAAACACAAACAAACAATTTAAAATAAAAATATTTTTAATTTATTTCAATCATAATTTAATTTCCAATTTCATATAACTGACTATCTCAAATGTTTTTTTTGTTTTTTTAATTTTTTCTTTTTTTAAATTATATATATATGAAGTTTCAAATTTTTGAATTTCTCAAATTTTTGGGTTCTTTTACGGAATTAAATTTCTCTGAGAACATATAATTTATACTTAAGATATTTCTTTAATTCTAGTAACATACGATAATCTAAGATATTTTATAACTAAAACAATAACACAAAACATGAGATAAGGAGCGACATTATACTAAAATATTCAACAAAGAATATAATGAATTCGCATAAACCACACATTGATAATTAATAAGTCATAATGAAAATGATCATATTCTAAAAGTACTAAGTCATGCCAAACAAAGTACGACTAATAAGTTAAATTACATGACTAAACATTAAAAAATTAAGTTATGTGTTTTCATTGTGTAAATTTACACATAAAATTAAAGAATAGATATCTAATATGTATTATCGTCATTCTAATTATTGAAATCACTATTTTGTTAGTATGAATGTTGATTTGGTTTCGATTCGGGTGTTATTTGAGTTAATAACATGCATCTATGAGCTATAAAACTTAATGGATCATTCAAAATTCTAAATTCAAACTTGAAATAAAACATGTTAAAAGACAAAAACTTTAAAAAGTTTAAGAAGTATTTATAAAATTACATAAAATATTTATAAAAAAATTATATACATATAGTGTCGGGTGGTTTGATTCGGTTTAACTATTTTCAGTTAAAACCAAACCAAACTAATTATCATAAGTTTTTTTGTCCAACACCAAATCAAATTGAACCAAATCACTAGTCGGTATTTTCTCAATTTGACTTAGATTATTAAATTAGTACGGTTTGTCAATTTTTTATACACACCTAAAAAAACTATGAGAATGAGATAGAGTTATGACCGGGGTTGGCGTTAGGTTTGGAGAATGAGGAGGGTAATTGTGAGAATGACAGGAGATAATACGACTTATTTTTTTTAATTTATTTTAAAATTTTTAACGAATCAAACACGAAAAAATAAAGGAACAACCACCGTATACCTAAATATAAGCTATTTTTATGTTAGACAGCATATTACCAATTTCTTTTGGGTCAAAAGAGCCAATATAGGGCTACCATGGACATAAATTAAATAGCTCAATTTTGGTTTATATATTTTTAAATACACTTTTAGGCCCGAAATATTAATAATTTATAGTCAAACTTTCAAAATTTTACTTTTTCAGCCGCTTTCTCACCTCTTTTCCTCTCTCTTTTCTCGTCTCTTTTCCTTATTATATGCAAGTATTATTCAAATTTATGATAGTGTCATATTGATATATCAAGAAACTTGTAATGAGTTTTTATTTTAAATTTTTTTATGATATAACATTTATTTTAGATTAATTCATTGTAAAATATTATTTAAATTAAAAAAACAAAAAAAATATATTATTTGGATATATTTTGTGGTTGATAATGATTTGTAAGGTTGGTGATCGTTTAATTGTGGAGAGACGTAAATTTGCATGTTCTCTCGTTTATTTATTTATTTTTTGTCCAGAGGCGTAGGTTTGGGCATATGAAATGTGTATTGATAAAAATGTATATAATATGTGTGTATGTGTGTATATATGTATGAAAAGTCTACATATAAACATGTATATAATGAGCTTTGTGTATATATTTTGTATAAAAAAATGTATATACAAGTTTCTATGAAAAATGTGTATATAGTGTATCATATACATTCTAGACTGGTGCATTTCAAATAAAATATATCAATTAAGATTTATTACACTATCTCCGTATCAATTCTTATTGCATGGTTTAGTTTAGGAGTGTCAAAATTAGCTCATTAAATATATTTTAAAAAAAATAAAAAAATCCCTTGACCCACAAAATTTTAAGTGAATTAATGATATACTCATTTATCAATTTAGTTCATTTGATCGCTCAAATTTAAGTACTTTTAAAATTTTGGCTAAATTAAATATGTAGTTCAAATTGACTCATGAAAAACTTTGCCAAAATAACTAAATACATTTTATTATTTTGTTATGTTATAGAGGGTACAAGAAAAAAAAAGGTTTTATTTATATTTTTTGGTAATTAAACAAATTATAGAATAAAATAAAGAAACTAAAACTTAATAAAAGTTGAACGAGTTGACCTATTTCTAAACCATCCCATTTTAACTCAACAAACTTTCAATAGAGTTGGATAGGGACATGAGTCTATAATTGTTCATTTGATTTCGCCAACTCCCTTGGAAGAAAAAGGAAAAACAAAAACCGTCAAGGACAAATTGTTCAAACATAACTTTTTATTGCTTAACTTTCAAATATATCATCAAAGATTCTGATAGAATAGTAGAAGTATATCTTTTCAATCTTAAGTCAAAGTTTTTGGTTGAATTCGCACTCAAACCCTATAAATAGAGTCGTTTTTGAATAAAAATAAAATATTTTTACTCTCCAAAATGAATATTAAAAGGAGTGTTGGGAAGAAGTGGGGAAGAGAAGCATAAAAGAATGTTATTCCAAGTATCAGGAACTCCAGAAATGCACCAATGTGTACAATCCAAACCATGTAAGCCATTGTATATGCTGGGATGTCCATCTTTTCTTAGCTGTGATAGCTTTGTTATGTCAAGTAAACTTACTGTTGGCTTACTCATGTTCACTTTCCCATAACTTGTTTCACTATGTTTACTGGAATTGGTAGCCCACTTGGGTATTTTGATCCACTAATTGGCCTTGTCTCATTGAAACAATTCTTCACTTCTGGCTTACCCCATTCAGATCCACTGCAAACACAAGGATATCTATGAGATCAACTTATTTTGGACACATTCGAGATTAACTAGTCTGATTAATTCAAATTCACGATCGTAGGATTCAGTCATGGAACGCTCTCGATAAAAAAATGTTATCCAAGTTTGAAAGTTAATGGCCTATTTGTTATCTTGACTGGTTGACAAGTTGTTGAACCCCAAGAGAAATAGCACAAACTCAAATTTGAAGATTGGAATTTTATAAATTTGAAAGAAATTAGGCAAATAATTTAAGAAAAATACATTAAAATTTTTGCATTATTCTTTCGTAAGATGAAATAAGAAAAAGTAGGAAAGTTAGGTCACATTAGACGAATTGATTCATGACATGTTATTTGAACTAATTCATTTTGATTTAAGTAATTTTGAACGGTTATGGTCGAGACCCATTTATCGATTTGATCTACCAAAGTTTGACCAAACATGCCCTTTTGCTACTTGAGTGATATTTTACAAAATCGAGCAAGTGATAGTTAAGTTATTTATAATTTTTTTATGCATTAAAATATTTTTTTAAACATAGTACGAGAACCTATAAAAATAAAAAAAAGAATGTACATATTAATTGATTGGGAACAAAAGTCATTTTTTTTGACAATATCATAATGTTAATAATCATATTAATTGCTTCAACTAACAAATATTATTATTATTATTAGGAAATTAGAAGGATGGATGAAATTAGTTCTTACTGGTAATGCATGGGAGATGCTCCTTGGAAAAATACTTTGGTTTTCTTTGTATCAATATCTCTTTCAACCCATTTAGCCCATGTATTTAAACCGACCCGAAAAGCTTCTATACGGTCCCTTGTCTTTCAATATCCTCCCATTATTTTCAACATAATCCCACCTACACATACAAAAATAATTAGACTTAATTGTCATAAACAAAACTCTAATTAATTAAGCTTAATACATATTCAATTACAAACTTATCAGAATACTCTATTTAGCTAGACATTCGAACTAATTAGTCTTGTTCCAATTAAACACCGACCTCAACTCTTAATACAGTATTTCAATTATACACTTTCGATTCAAAATTTCTTTAAAAAAATTTTGCGCGTATTTTCATTCATTCGGTTATTAGGTAGTTAAGTTTACTACATAAAATGTGCATCAACCAACCTCAAATGGAAAATGTCCGAGTTTTCACAGTTTATTGAGCGAATGCGTATAATTAAGAAAAGATATTTTTATGTGGTTAAATTAATTAAGTAATTAAAAATATTAAAGTTTAAAATACAAAAAATTAAAAATATTTGAATAAAAAACGTCTAAATTGAAATATTTTATTAGGAGTTGAGGTGTTCAATTCCCAGAGCCACATGATTTAATTCAAGCGTCTAAATGAAATATCCTAATAAGTTTAAGGGGTTGATTATGTATTAAGCAAATTAATTATGCATATAATTAAGGAAATGTTTAAGTACATACGGTTGTTTAGAATCGGATCGTAGATACCAAAGCCAAGTATTGAAGATCAACACGTCGAACTTCTTTCCAAATCCTTCCATTTTTCATTGAATTCAGTTTTAATACTCTACCAATATTGGGTTCAACTTCAATGTCTGCAAGTAATTTGGTGAAATAGTATCTTCAACTCCATACACTGCAAAATTCAATTATACACAAAGTGTGAGATGGATTTAAAATTTAAATTTTAATTAAATTTTACAAAAAATCAGGTAGAGTTTTTTCTGTTTTTAAAATTTTATCTTTTTAGTTGAATATTTAACACGTATTCTTAGTTACAGTAAATGTTGATTTTTAATTTATACTCAACTCTTTTAATCTTTAATTAATTAAAAGATGTGATTTTGTAGGAAATATATTATATTTAAATTATTTTTTAAAAAATGTATTATCCTTCAAATATAAAGTAAAAATACATGTTTAACATAACAAATGAGTAATTAAATAAATACAAATTATAATATTTCCAGGAAATTTGTGATTATTTACCAACAAAAGGATCAAAAAAGTGCTCACATGTTTCTTTTTCCAAGGTATAGAAGATTAAATATGCTTAATTAAGATGTCATAAGTACTAAAATTAGAATTTTATCAATAACTAAGAGACTAATTAAAAGTATTATTAATCCTATAGCATTAAGGAGCAAAATACATCAACGGCTAAATATGATATCACTTTGGTCCTTTTTCTTACCAATATTAACAAGATAATGAAATTTTAAGTGAAAAATATTACTCCTTCGTTCATCTTTATTCGTTCTAAAACAATAAATAGAATGACAATTTTATAATATTACACTTTGAATATAATAAATTCAATGCACTGTGAGATGATTATAGTTAATAATAAGAATAAATTAGGAACTGAGTGATAAATTATCTCTTGATTTCTTATATTGGACAAGAAAAAATGAATATCTATTTTAATATATTTGACAAGTAAAAGTAGCGGAGGAGTACATGTTAAAAGAGAGAGAGAGATAAAAAAGGCAATTGACCTGAAAGGTGACGGAAACGGTTTGTTTATTTATGTGTTGCTTAAATTTGGATTTGGATTTGGGGAGTGAAGAATGAAGCAAGCACAGAAGTGATTCAAAGTTGTTTAGACTTAAAGAATCCCCAATATACATTATCTTCTTTCCTCTGTATCTTCTCATGAATTCTTTTCCATCAAATCTGCAAAAAGTACAATCATATGAATTTTCTGTTTAATATTAACCAAAATGTTTTTAGAGAACATTATTGTTTTATGGAAAACTTTACTATCATAAGGAGTTGATCAATTATTATTAAGCGGTTAATAAAGGTTCTTAATCTTGTAATTCAAATATATTGACAGTCAATAGTGATGATTGTGCGTGAAGTAGTTAATTAGAGACCAGGAAAGGCTCTAAGGGTTAAACAAAAGGCAACGTGTCTTGGACCTCCATATTTGAAGGGCCTAATTATTATATTTTTAATACTTAAATAGATTAAAGATATTCTTTTAGAAAAAAATAATTAAGTACTATTTATTAAAAATACTTTTTCCATATAAAATGAGAATATAACTAGAAAGTTTGATATATCTGGAGTATTGTCTCAAAAGATTAAATAGATTGACTATATTATCAAAAATAATAATAATTAAAAAATAGATTATAAAAAAATTATTTATAACTTTGCATCTCAAAGAGTTAGAAGAGTAAACTTTATAAAAAATATATTCGTTTATTTTATAAAATTTAAGGCCGCCATTCGATTTTCGCTTTAAATTATTAATGTGCTTGACCGCCCCTGTTGGTAAGTAACATCCAATTGATGAACATAGAGGTGGTTGGTGGCCTGCGAGAGGTGATTGACGCCAATTTTGGTCATACCATAGAAGCGGTGGTAAAAATGGCTTGTGATGGTAAGTTGTGAAGGTAGGGATGTTAGTGGTAGCGATAAAATATTATAGTCATAGTGAACGTGTTAATGATAATACTTATAACTTTGTTGTATAAAATCTGAATGATTTATAACTATTAACAATAATAAGCGATCGTGAAAAGAAAAAAAAAGATTCACCAAATAAATTGAAATTTTGAATAATTTAAAGATTCAGACCTCAAAAGAGAAACATACCAACCTGGGCATGACACAACCCTTTGGCTGCCATCTATATTTAATTAATCAAGATTAGTTCTGCCGTTTGATGCAGTAAAATTCCTTCCTTATGAATGGACAAGCTGTTGAATTATACAATGGATATGAATTATCAACAGCAACTCCTTCAAATAAAGTACAACTACTCTTCTTTTTGTATTATTTCCACTAATATTGTGATGCAATCAAATTCCTTCCTTATGAATGGACAAGCTGTTGAATTATACAATGGATATGAATTATCAACAACCCAACTCCCTTCAAATAAATCACAACTACTCTTCTTTTTTGTATTATTTCCACTAATATTGGTGACTACCTCATCATCAGCATTTACTTCTAATAAGGAAAAACTTGCTATTATAACCACAAAAATAGCAGCAATATTTAGAAAATAACCAATTCTCTCAACTACTTTGTCCATTTGAAAATGATAGACAAATGGAGAAATATATTTGAAAGCTATTTTGTAGCTCTATATATACGTGAGTTTAGTAAATAGTTTAATTAAAAGGATCTATTTGAGTTTAGTAAATAGATTAAAAAAATTAATTATCTTCTAAGACGTGAGATAACATGCATTATTAAAATTAGGATTATAATTAATTTCACATGTAGCACACGTGGTAAACACCTCACATAGAGGAATCATACACCTCCTTATTCGAAAT
>JACEIK010000104.1:648269-666626 GCA_018107945.1 Datura stramonium | reverse complement strand
TATATGTATAATGATTTTATAAATATAAATATGTATAAAAGCTACATCCTGTTAATATGAGTAAAAGCTACATCCTGTTAATATGAGCAAAAGCTACATCCTGTGCGTTGGTCCTTAATTTGCCAATCCAGACAGTAAGCACTTTGAATAGCCTTGCAAAAGCATTGGAATTAAGTTAGACAGGCGTACGAGTAGTTGCATGGTATAAAGTAGGATGTATTGTAGACATTTTTTCCACGACATTATGAATTAAGTTTGAATATCCAATGCTACTATAGTTAGGTAAGTTAGCTGGGACTTTTAAGTAGGTTAATGGTGTGTTTGGTATGAATACGAAATGTCTTTTTTAGAAAATGTTCTTTGAAAAATAAGTGATTTTCTTATTTATTTTCTGGTGTTTGGTTAATAAGAAGAAAATATAGTCCCAAAAGTAATTTAGGTATAATATGGGCAAATATTATGATATCGAACCCGGACTCCTACTCTTTAATGCGCACATGGACCCCTATCTCAACCCGAGACCCGACTCTTGGCATAGGACTTGGACCCGACCTTAGCCCCGACTCAGGGCTCGACCTGACCCTAACACAGGACCCTACTCTTGAACCCGACCCGATACTAGACTTCCGACCACGACCCAGGACTCTACTTTAACCTAATACCTAACTCCCGATCCAAGACCCTAGCCCCATCTTGAACCTAGACCAGACTCCCAACCCAACCCAAGACCCGACTCATGATCCGGGACCAAACCTCGAACTCAACTCGAGACCTGTCCCTGACCCTAAACTTGACTTATTTGGTTCGGGGACTCGAGGTTGGTAGTCTGATAAGTGTTGGTGTCGGAAGTCAGATCTCGAGTCAGAGTCGGATCGATTTCCCCGAAAAGGTCGAGATCAGGTCTTCAATCCTGGATGGGGGTCAGGAGTAGAGTCAGGATCGAGAGTCGAATCTGGGATTGAAGTTGAGTCGTGCCCTGAGTCCTAGGTCGGGGTCAAAAGTCAAGTCCCAATTTGAGGTCAAGAGTTGGATCCCGGGCAATGCCGGGAGTTGGTTCCCAAGTTGAGGTTGGGTCATATTCCGGATCTTGGGTTGGGGTTGAGAGTTGGGTCATCTTCAGGTCCTATGTTGAGGTTAGATCACGTATCTTGTCCTTGGTCGGGGTCAGGAGTCAGGTTCCGAGTAGGGAGCCTGGTCTCCAGTTGGGGTCAGAGTCGGAAGTTGTGTCCCGATTAGGGGTTGAGAGTTTTGTCCCTAGTTGGGAGTCGGTCCCAGATCGGGGCTAGAAGTTGGATCCCAAGTGAAGGTCTAGAGTCGTGTTCCTAGTTGGGAGTCGGATCTTAGATTGGGGTCGAAAGTTGGGTCCCGGTTGGTGATATTGAAAGAAAGTTTCCTAAAGCTTGTGCAATTTTTATTTTTAATTCTTAAAAATATTAGTAATATTCAAAATTCACTAACCATTTCGAAATATTGTAAAGGTAAATAGGTTTTTTTTGCCTCCTTTTCAATGTCTATTAGGATTACTCATTAATGGTTGATCAAATTTGTTTATTTCTCCACCAATAACCAAGATGCATGAAAGTGATTTTAGTGTTGGATGGGAAGTATAGAAAGAAAGGCTAAAAAAGATGCATCGACTTAAAAATGATGAAAGGTTGATTTATTCCATGTTAATTCAAATCTGTGTCAAGTAAATTACTTGAGAAGATATAAAGTGTTTCCCACAAAAAAGTTCTTTATTCCAAAAATTCAATTCATAAAGACCTTCCATTAATTGAGACGGAATCTCAACTAGCCCATTACATCTCTTTTATGGTAAAATATTGGCATCTCACATAATATAGTAGTAATAAATCTAACTACTGATTTAGCCGAAATTCGATAGACAAAGTTACTCTCGTTAGCTGTTCTGATTGAGGTTGGAGATAGTACAAGCTGACCCGAAGTAACCTCTTTTTATTTATTCAAAATTTCATAAATAAAGCAACTTGTTATTCTCATCGAGGTCGGAGATAGTATAAGCTGAGCCGAATATCACACTTAAATGAGAAAAACAAAACTTAATGATGACAATATATATCATCTATATATATAATCATTCCCCCAAAAAACTCTCAATTAATCATTTGGAAATCAAGAAATTATCTACTCCAATGGAGCAGAGTCAACCACCGCCGCCGGCGCCGGCGCCGTCACCGTCGACATCTATTTCACAGCCGACTGAACAACAAATTCCAGCACCATCTCCGGCTCCACCAGCTTCTTCCTCCGCCGCAACCAGTCAACTTCCTTCTACTACAACCACTACATTAGTAGCATCACAACCAGTAAACCTAAACCCTACCACAACCTCAGCTGCTAAACCCACCTCTATCACCACCACCACCACCACTACCATCACTGCGGCCGCCGCCGCTCAACTGCAAAACCCTTTAGCGCCCACTTCACAAAATGCTCAAGCAAGACAACCCTTTGGCCGGCCATGGCAACAGCCTTCACCTTTTCAACACTTCTCTTTACCTCCTCCACCTCCTCCTCCGCCACCTCACTCATCATCATCTTCTTCTTCTTCTTCGATTTCGTCTTCTTCGGTTTCTATGCAAAACCCTAGAGTTGGTATGGCGATGGGAGTACCAGCTCATCACCCTGGTAGCTCTTTCTCCTCATTGACGCCGCCTTCTTTTGGGCAGCAATTCGGTGGTATAGGTCGCAATTTGCCTGATTCTGCGCCCACCTCAACTACCTCACAGGTATTAAATTCTTCGCCTTTCTCATTACTTGATTGGGCTGCATTCTTTTCCTAGATGTATGAAATTGCAGTTTTCTGTGCCAATTCTAGCCTACTAGATAACTTTTGGTTCTTGAACAACAAAAAGTTTGCTAATTGCAGCCTAATTTATAAACTAATCCGCTAGGAGTAGGCTCTGAAGATCATTCACTATTAAAAAGGAGAAGCTTAAAGAAGTAAAATTACTGAAAAAAGATTAGAGGAGCACGGGGGGTAGTGGCCTAGCGGTAGATAAAGCAGATATGAAGGCCATGGAAGATCAAGGTCTGAATCCCAGCAAAGGCAGACAAGCTAGTTGAATAGTTGAGGTGCGTGCAAACTAGCTTTAGCAAAAAATTAGATGGGTACCATGCTACGGCTAGAATTCAGACAATTTGCTTTGACCATATTAATAGTTCCACATTATTGGGTAATAGAGAATCAAAATGGAGACATTAACATGTGTAGGGCATAAGGGTGGTGTAGCCAATTGGAACAAGGCAATGGATTGTGATTCTACCATGCTAAGTCCAATCTCCGTTGTTCACCTACTTTTTATTTCGGAGACGCAATATTAAGTACCATAGTCAGTGGTGGGATGAAGCTTAACATAGCTGTGTTGGAGATAATTAACCATGCCATTATATTTGGTCAAATATCCCTAATGATTGGTGCTATTTAATGATTTTCTTACTGGGTATGCCAAAACTTTAAACGACGCACAAAAATGATCAGAGGGAGTACTTAATAGTAAGACAGACATATAATGATTCAGGTTACTTGATTTAGTATTCCGAATTGCTATTGTATCTTATATAGGCATTAGGACAGCAGAATGCAATTCATGAACTGCTAGGCGATTTTGGATCTTGGTCACTCTGGTTTTTGTAGTTGGGTCTATCATTGTTGAATTATGAATATGGTTCTTTGAG
The DNA here is from genome assembly GCA_018107945.1 of Datura stramonium. Taxonomy (NCBI): domain Eukaryota; kingdom Viridiplantae; phylum Streptophyta; class Magnoliopsida; order Solanales; family Solanaceae; genus Datura; species Datura stramonium. The sequence goes on along the minus strand of JACEIK010000104.1, from coordinate 662,927 downwards.
TTATGAATTTGCATACGTCGAACTTTTGTGTGCATTCACAGGCCTGGGTTCTTGATTTACATTGTGTGTGAATATTAACTGATTCTTGTTTTCTGTAGGTGAGGCAGCCTATACAAGGAATGCATGGGATGGGAATGATGGGTTCGCTTGGTTCAACTTCACCAATGCGGCCTGCTGGGGTTCCTCCTCAGCAACTGAGACCTGTCCCCTCTTCTCTTAGACCTCAGACGAGCATCAGTAGTCAGTCTGCTGCTACACAGGTTAGTAATTCCTTACCATAGATAATCATTTCTCTGTACTTCCTTTTTACTATTTGGTTTTTTAGGTTCTGGTTAGCTGTAAATATTGAGGTTATTTGTTTCTTCTTCATTTACCTTGCAGAATTTTCAAGGCCATGGCATGTTGAGAGTTCAGTCAGTGGGATTTCCTTCGTCCCAATCACATACTACTAGCTCTCAAAGTCCAAAGTCCCTGAATCAGCCATGGTTGTCTTCAGGAGCACCGGGGAAGCCCCCTTTGCCGACACCGTCATTGAGACCTCAAGTTAGTCCTCAGTCTTTGCATCAAAGGTCCCATATTCTTTCGCCGCATCAGCATACTGTTTCTACCACATCCTCTGCCCAACAGTCACAACCGTCAACCTCAAGTCAGTCCCAAGATCATTTGGGCCAACAGATGCCTCCATCCAGGATTCAACAATCATTATCTAATCAACCACTTGCCCGGGGTCAAGGATTAGGAATGCAGAGGCCTTCATCGCATGCATTGATGCAATCCACTGCAGTCCAGCCAGGACCTCCTAGTAAGGCTGCTACCACTTTAGAGATGGGGGATCCTTGTACTAGGATTCTAAGCAAGAGAAGCATCCAGGAGATTGTGACCCAGGTCAGTTGGACATGTTAAACTCGTCGTCTCCGATTTTTGATAATATTTCGTGATCTACCTGATTTAGAGAGTCCTTTTTCTTGAAATTATTCCTATATATACCAATTTTTTATAAGTATCCCAGTATAGGTTGATGGAATTTAAAGGAGAACATATGTTCAGGATTTACTGTCTTCACTATGTCGGCATGTAGGTCATAGATGGATCATTCACAATGTTAATATCCTGCATGTAGTTCTTGAGGACCTTCCACATAAATTACGAATTTGCATTTTTCTTGTTTGGTTTTCTTATCAGTGTTTGGGACTTGGGAATGAGGCGTAGTTGTTGTTGGTTATCTTATCAGTACTAATCTTGAAGTTCCAAGAGATAAGTGGTTTTGAAATTTGTGTTGAACCAAGATTGTTCAACTCCATGTCAGTTGATAGGATGAGATGCTTTTGCTTGCATTGTGTTGAAATTTGAGTTGAACCAAGATTATTAAACTCCATGTCAGTTGATAGGATGAGATAAGTGGTTTTGAAATTTGTGTTGAACCAAGATTATTAAACTCCATGTCAGTTGATGTTATCTTCTCAAAGAAAAAAAAAACTCCATGTCAGTTGATAGGATGAGATACTTTTGCTTGCATTGTGTTGAGAATGCAGCTATACGAGATTATCAGTAATTGAGAAGTTATTTCTATAAATTAGATGATGCAGCTATTATAAAAAGGATACAGTTGCTTTTTATTTATCCTATACTTTAGTTTGAATAAAGTCTTATTAAAGACTTTATCTATTCTCATCTTTATATTTAGATATATGGTTTAGTCTAGTCTTATCATTTTAGTTAGATATTAATTCTAGTACTTTCAAATGTTTTTATTTGCTTAGATGTCTTTACTTGATAATTAGGACCTTCATGCATTTTGTGCGGGAAAAAATGTATAACAGATGTATTGAATTGATATTACAGCCCTCTTTCTATTTATCCCCTTCCTCCTCCCTCCTCCCTTGTTTCCCCCCCTCTTCCTCTCTTATTCTTCTCTTTCTGTACTCTTTCTCCCTCTATTGGTCTCACTTTTTGGTGTATCACTAGGTAATGTTGATTGGCTCTTATATTGTTAGAATTCGGCTGCCCAATGGCAAGATTGAACATATGATACCCTCCTAAATGGTGATGTTGCTTGTAAAGCTATATCCTGTTAACTTGCAAGCTGAGATTAGTTAGATGAGGAAACCTAGTAATAGGTAGCTTTCCAAGTTTTTCTATCTCTAATTCTTGAAGAGGCAAGTAGGAAATTCCTTAGTAAGATATTTCAGCTTGATAGGGGATTACAAGGTGCGAATCGAACCCCCACTAACAAGGTGAAAGTTTAGGTAGCCAAACCAACTGGGCCATGATTCGGCATGATAGGAACTTTTTGTTTAGCAGTATAATATAAAATTATCCAGACCCCACTTGTGCGATTACACGGGGTGGTTGTTGTTGTTGTAGGATAATGTAAATATGACTGCTATTCAGGAAGTTAATCTCAGTTATGCATCATCTGTAAATTGGTAGGGAATGAGTAGTCGCCATTTACCTCAGTGTAAGGCAGCACTACAGCTGTGGATTTTCCGGTGTGCAGTCCATGGTAGCTTTTGACTGAAGTACAAGAAGATTTCACTAGAAACAGTGTGTTTCTGGACTTTTATGAGGATGTGGTTTGGTTTTGAATAAACCAAATGAGTGCAACGCGTGATGTGTGGGTTAAGCACACGTCGTGGGTTCTACCCTACAACAGACAAAAGTCTGGCATTTAAGTGGAGAGAAGGGTAGAGGGGCGGGCCCATTATCCACTAAGTTTCGAACTGTGTGCTGCTAGCCCGAGAGATTTCTTAATTACCGCAAAAGGAAAAAGAATGAACCAAATGATAATTCATGGTGTTCACCTAAGAATCAGGAATCACCTTTTGTTTTCTGTTAGTTCTCTGCAAGTACTGAATCTACCCATGCTTGTATATCTCATAGACCTTTGGTCAGGCTAGAAGTTTGTTTTATCAGTCACTGCATTGGGAATGGAGTGCTATCACTAGTTGATGTTTTGGTAAGAGTTCCTGTTTGGCCCTCATTTTTGGCCTAAAAAACTTCCTAAAGTGTACAAGCCTGGTAAGAAAAGTAGGGCAATCATGTTGAATTCTGAGGTGTATAAATATAATAATAGAAGCCTTGTCATTCATAGTCGACTTGGAAAATGAACAAAATCTTTCGACATTTGGTCCTCTTTGTCTCTCCTGCTATTTGATTTTGGTATCAGGTCTGTCTATTCTCTTTGCCTTTATATTCATTTCCTTGACCTGCATCTGTCATTGACAGATTGATCCATCAGAGAAATTGGATGCTGAAGTTGAAGACATCCTCGTTGATATAGCAGAGGAATTCGTGGAATCTGTAAGTTCATATTCTAGTTGTTTCACACTGAAACATTACTATATTCTGGAATCTCACTTGACAATCTGATAGGTATATTGTAGCTTATTCTCAGAAGTACTCTAGTGGGGCTGAAGTTTTGGCCTTGCTTTAATAGGATAAAACTAGCTAGTTTGTTATCTTTAATAGGATAGAGCTAGCTAGTTCATTATCTTTAATAGGATAAAGCTAGCTAGTTCGTTTTCATAGATAATGCCATTATTTTTCAGTTGTGCAATTCCATTCAGCTTAATGTGGTAAGCTCAAGGGTATAGTGCTTTCATTTATAGCTTACTTCCTGATGAGTACAAGAAAGGTTGAAATTGCCACCTGAATCAAGGTATCTGTTTGTACTGAACTATGATTTTCTTTGTATCACAATGAATTCTTGGAAGCAGTAAATATGATTTGCCCGTAGACCTGATTATTCTACATAAAGTTTTCATTTTTCTAACGGAGGAAATGAACAGATGTTCTTACTTTTAAGGAGAACTTCAGATTTGCTCCGATTGTCGTTTAAGTTCTTGTTTTATATATGAGATATATTCTTCCTATGAGGATCAGTGTCTTTTATCTCTTTCAATTGGATATTTTGCTTTTCTTGAAATGGAATTTTATGTAAATGCCAAGCGAATTGGAAGCTCATTTCTTGTAGCTATATTATGTGTGATTCTACAAACCTAAAGGAGGGAGTACAGAAGAGGGGATTGGAAAATTGTGCAATCTCTCTCTTCAAATCAGCCGTCCCTTGTCAGTTTCTGGGTTAATTAACGCTATATGGATCTATTATGCACCTCTGCGTCTAGCATTGGGCACACACCTCATAATTTCTTCTGGAACAATCACAAGGACTTTTTTGATTATGGATCTACTACCAGAAATTCAATGCATCTTTTCTGGATGGTTCATGCGACAGATAAATTGATATAAACATCCAATACTTTATGGTTCTCCTAAAATGTTGTGGCAGGAATTAAAAAGGGGGAGGTGGGTTGAGGGAAAGAAAATTAATGGGAGAGGGAGTATTAGTAACTTGACAAGGGTGAATGCAGCTATGCATGTAGAACAATCTTTGGGAAGGCAGTATCAGCTCCAGTAGGATTTGTGTATTCAGACTCGCATTTATTGGACAATATAGTTCTGGTAACATGCAGAGAATCTTGATCCCCCTTTTAAAGTCGGTTCGGTGGAAATGGAAGGCCGATCATTCCTCACACTTCTAGAAAGTAGGAGCTCTACTATGAGCTGGTCATTCATTCTACACCACTGCATGTTAAACATCAGAGCTTTGAACATATTTTTGTTTTTATATTTTTTGGGTGGTTTAAGTTAATATTAGAGTCCCTTTGGACCTGTATATGCTCCAGACAAATGACAATACTATGTTAACTGCACGCTCCTCATTTTTGTACTGGTCCTTAACTACTTTGTGCTTGACCAGATTACCACATTTGGCTGTTCATTGGCCAAGCATAGAAAATCCAATACATTGGAAGCGAAGGACATCCTTCTGCATCTTGGTAAGTTACCTTCTATTCCTGACTGATCCACCGATATGCAGTACCTAACCTATTAAAGTGTATTTGATACAGAAAGGAATTGGAATATGAACCTCCCAGGTTTTGGCGGGGATGATATCAGAGCCTACAAGAAGCCGGTGAGTTCAATACTTATTTAGACTTTCTTGTGATTGTATTCTTTATTCCAATCTCTTCTGTTTATCTGATTGTTTCTTTTCTTGTTTCTCAGTTTACAAGTGACATTCACAAGGAGAGAATTGCAGCGGTAAGTTAAATTTTTTACCTTGGACTGTTTATCCCACAAAAAATTCCTATATATGTTTATAGCCCCAAATGGTTGTATCTATTTCAAGATGAGAAGATAATGAATGTGACATTAACAGAGAGAGATTCAAGATTTGAACTTTATGGGTTTATAACTAGGTTCTAAACTTAATCTTTGTACATATTTAATGAGTTTCTTAACACATATACATGGTTTTCAGCCCCTAATCTGAAGTCTACCTTTGGCCCCGCTGACATATATCGGTCAATTGTTGAATGTTGCGGTTTCTGGTTTCTATTATTTGCTGACCTGTCGTGGTTCGTTTGGCAGATAAAGAAATCGGCTCTCGTGGCCGAGATGACAAATGCAAAGGGCTCAGCACAAGCTGGTGGAAATATGAAAAGCCATTTGGCAAAGAGTGCAGCTAATATTTTGGGTTCCCCTAATGCCAAGACATGAAAGCTGTGCATTATATGGTGAAAACAAAAAGCAGGAAGATTTGATCTAATGAACATTTTACCCAGTCCACAGTAAAGTGTGGACTAAATCTTTTTACTGCCATGTCAAATTGAATTTCCCAACTTAGAATCAGTATTGAGAGAAATTTTTCTTTGAAAATTTACCTTTTTTTTTCTGAGCTTCAAATGAGGAAAATGTGGGAAGGTGATATATCACTTGTGATTTTCCATATTGTCATGTTTTATGGTGATACTTCACACATGTAAATATTCCGTTTGTTCGATTAATACGAACAGTAAGCGTTTTTGTAATATGACTCAATTTTCGATATATATCTCTCTGTATTATAAAATCGAACACTTATTATTCAATTTTGTTTGGTGTTGAAAAGTCACTTGTATCAATCCATGTGCATGTGAAATTATTGAAATGATTATTAACAGAAGTTCCATTTATTTTCCAGGTCAAATACATGTGCCATAACGTGCAATAGTTTATGTCCAACAACTTTATAATACTACAATGACCAATGTATTTTTTTTTTCTCATAATACTTATCATGTTTCGCTTCAAAAATTAGAAAAAAAAAACTCTCTCCACTCTTGTCTTTCTTGTTTCTCTATCTAGGAGGTAATTTGAGAATATCCTTTTAGTTGGTAGCAAAATTTTAGTACAAATTGTTATGTTTATTCCTTGAAATGGATAAACCTACAATTCCTTAGAGATCCTCATCATAGATGGGTTATTCTTTGTTTTCAGTAAATTATTGTATGTAAATTATTATTAAAATTATTTTAAATATATTTTCAGAAATTAAAATCATATCTGAACATCATTTGTAAGGTATTATTATTTGTTTGCACAAATTAAATACCAGCACAAAATAAGAGTAAAACTGTAATGTGAACTCAATTATTGTTATATTAACTTGAAATAGTTGTTGGAATCATAAATTTTAAATCCTGAATTTGTCTTTGCGGCTATAATGTCAAGACGAGGTCCTCGAGTTGTCTTTAATTTTCGGATACAATCTTTGCATTTATAAGGTCAATATGAGATCTCGTGTTTGAGTCCGGAAGCCGAATGACAAGTGGAAAACCCAAAGATAACACAATGCGAATCAAATTAGGATACCAAATTTACCACTTGGACTCAGCCACATAATCTTATCTACTTTTCTTTCCCAAAACACATATATATTCATGCATAGCAAACCTTACAAAACACAAAAACTGACTCACCAAAAACAAGAAAAGAAAAGGAGCAGAGTTTTTAGAAAAATTCAGCTCATCGTCAGAGCTGACTCTTACAAACTCTTATCCTTTTCACTTATTAATAAATCCCCACTTTGTTTTTCTTTCTTTCTTATTCTATGATTTGATCTTTTTGGTTATTATATTGCAATTTCATTGTCTTTCTAGGTCTCAAAGATTCCCCAAATTTTATTTTTTCTTCAATAAAATTTCCCTTTTGAATTCTTGAAATTTTTTCAAGGATGTCGATTTGTGATGGTGATTTGCTTGATGGGATGGTGGCTCCCAACAATTCTTTTGCTAAGCAACGTGAAAAGATCATCATTGACACTGACCCTGGCATTGGTAAAAATTCTTCTACCCTAAAGAAAAATTTGTTTAAAGTTGGGAACTTTAGCAAATTTCGGCATTTTTTTTCAGTTTCTTGAATTTGGGTGTTGATTTGTTTTTAATGAAAGAGTTTAATGTTGAGAGAGCGTCTATCCAAAACAATCTCCCTCCTTCTATGGAGGGGGTAAGGTCTGCCTACACCCTAGGCTCCCCACAGACTCCACTTTGTGTGACTACACTGGTATGTTGTTGTTGTTGAGTTAAATGTTGGGAGTTTTAGTAATTAGCTGAATTGTTTATTTGATGGTAATTGGGTTTTGATTTTGTTAGACAAATAGAATGACCCTTTTGTTTAAAGTTGGGAACTTTAGAAAATTTAAGCATTTTTTAATCAGTTTCTTGATTTTGGGTGTTGTTTGTTTTTCATGAATGAGTTTAATGTTGAGAATTTTAGTAATTTTTTTACTTGATGGTAATTGGGTTATGATTTTCTTAGACAAATAGATAACTTTTGGTAAAATCTTCTACCCTTTTGTTTAAAGTTGGGAACTTAAGCAAATTTCAGTAATTTTTTTTGTTCTTCAGTTTCTTGAATTTGGGTGTTCTTTTATCATGGATAAATTTAAAGTTGAGATTTTTAGTGATTTTCAGCTGAATTGTTTGTTTGAATTGAGTTTTGATTTCTTGGGCAAATAGATGATTTTTTTGTTAAAGAATTCTACCCTTTTGTTTAAAGTTTGGAACTTTAGCACATATCATCATTTTTTTTTTCAGTTTCTTGAATTTGGCTGTTGATTGTTTTTCATGAATTAATTTAAAGTTGAGAGTTTCAGTAATTTTCAGCTAAATTGTTTATTTGACTGGAATCGGGTTTTGTGCTTCTCAGACAAATAGATGACTTTTTTGGGAAATTTTATACGGTTTTCGGAGTTCTTATGAGAATGTGGTATCGTTTACTGGGATTCAACTTTGTTAGGAGACTTAAGGTTCTTTTTTGTTGCTAAAAGTGCCAAGAGAAGGGCAGATTCTGATATCGAAAAAGGGTCCAAGTTACTTTATTGTGTCCATTTCTATTTCCATCTCTTTTATTATAATAATCAGATGGAACATGGAAGATGTTCTCTTTTTTCTGGAATTTGTGAATTTTGGAATTCTTTCAGTTTTTTCTGGTGTAGAGAATCTTGGAGATAAAGTTTTTTTTGTCATCCCACATTAGCTATACTTTTAGTTTATGAAAGTAGGCAATTAACTTTATATGTGATCTTTTCTGATCCTTCTTCATAAACTGTGAGACTTCTTTTAGTCAAGGAATGTTTTGTTACTTTCATAAAGAAATAGGGAGATAGTACTAACACATAGGCACCTAAGAAATTGTATTACTGCTCTGACAAATTTCGCAAGTTGTCTTTTGTAATTTCTTTAATTCTTAGGTAAAACCTATAGTACTATAGTAGAGTATTAGTCTGAAAACTTTGTTTACCTAGTACATCACTTTTAGCTTTTAACTCGGACATGCTATCATTTATTGAACAATATGTAACATGACTCCGTACTGGAAACTTTGAACTTAAATAATAGTGAGGAAGAAAAAGCAGCAAAGATGGTTGGCTATTATATAACAAAAAAGACAAGATGGGATATCAATAAGAGATGTGAAGCTCTAGAGTGAGAAAAAGATAATCTTTGGAACCAACCCGGAAGCAAACTCAAGGAGAGTCCTTTGATCATAGAAAGATGTCTTTGAGAAGAGAAAACTTAATGTAATAGCAGGATTTTTTCGCTTGAATGTTTGATTTCCTTCTTTTCCCTAAAGAGCAGGGTTGATGATGTTCCCAGTGCGTCCGTCTTCTTTCATGTTGACCTAGAATCTGCAAAATGGGTTAATCGTCACCTCTTCAAGAAGTCTGTAGGAAGCCTAGAATTTATCTTAGTTTGGAATGGTTTTCCCTTTCTGTTCTGAAATCTCTTTTCCGGTAAATCGACTTTCTTAATGAAAGATGAAGTTTACCAAGAATTAATATGATACTTGGTGACTCATCAACCGAGAAAAAGATCAAGTATAATACTTAGTGATGATTGAAAAAAATTCAAGAAATTCTTTCATTTCTATAGTCTCACATATGGGGGATAAATAGTGACAATGAATGAAAAAGAAAGACCTGTATCTCTCTCATAATAAGTTTTCAACAGGCTGAGTTGTATTTCCGTGTGTTTCCCAATGAGCTTCATGTTCGATTTGGTTCCCATTTGTCACGTGGGGCTGATTTTGTTTTTGTTGATATTAGATGACAGTATGACAATACTAATGGCATTTCAGACACCAGAAGTTGAGATCATAGGCTTGACTACAATCTTTGGCAATGTTACTACAAAAGATGCTACCCGGAATGCATTACTTTTGGTATGCTTTTTGTTCTTTTTGGTATTTTTATTTACTTTTGGTAGATTTTTTTCCTTTCTATATATCGTGTTTACAATTTGTGAATCAAGTTCTTGATCAATTACTTCTTTAACTTAATTTGCAAAATGATAGTGTGAAGCTGCAGGATATCCGGATGTTCCCGTGGCGGAGGGTAGCCATGAACCTCTGAAGGTAATTTTGTTCTTACTTTTACCAGATATTCCTTCTAATAGTAACAATTTGTTCTCTTTGCAATCTCACATACTATTCCAAATAACAAGAAGTAAATGGAAAGAGACATGTGATTGCAGCATCACTGTGAAGATACCTAACCTGGAGCTAATTTCATTTTCCTACTGTGTAGACATATATTAGAATAGATTAAAGAGAAAAGAAGATGATTGCTTTTGGTTTCATGAAGCACATTGCGAAGTTCTCCAGTGCTCTTTTATTCCCTTTGATTTAGGAAAATAAGCGACTGTTTTTATATGCACATCATATCCTGTATAATCACTGTTTGCTTGACCATTTACTCAAAATTCTTTTTGGATCATGCTTAATTTCCTTTCTCCATTAATGATTCTCAACGTATTGTCACCTAACTTTTCATCTTTTCATCTTATTTTTTGCTATAGGGAGGGGAACCACGTGTTGCAGACTTTGTTCATGGTTCAGATGGTTTAGGCAACTTATTCTTACCTTCTCCAAATTCTAAGAAAATAGATAAATCTGCATCGGAATTCTTGGTGGAAAAAGTTTCTGAATTTCCTGGTGAAGTGTCTATACTTGCACTGGGACCATTGACAAACTTGGCTTTGGTACGTAGTATACTAGTATCTTAAAACTTCCGATTTTCAAGGTTCTGATTTTTCGCCTTGTACTTTAAATTTCTTTTTGTTGTTATCTGTTGGTTAGGCTGTCAAAAGGGACTCAACCTTTGCAAGCAAGGTGAAGCGAGTGGTCGTACTTGGTGGTTCCTTCTTTGCTTTAGGAAATGTTAATCCTGCTGCCGAAGCAAATGTGGGTGATTTTTCTCCCATTGGTTTATATAAATACTATACAATATTCACAATATTTTACAATGTGAAAGCATGCTTTAATAGTTGTTTGACCTGGTAAATGCCTGTACAAAAACTTCTTACTCTGATATTCACCATGCAGAACTATATGAAAATGTTAGTAGTTATTTGAACCCTAATATCTAAGAATAGTGCTAGAGACTGTAAGTTCTCCTTGTTATTTGAGTACAATACAGGTCCATGTGCTGGTGGGAGGTATCCCGTGGAATTAGTTCAAGCTTACGCAAACTTGTGTGAACACTACGGGTATTAAAAAAAACTATAAATTCTTGTTGGAATTATATATCATTTCGTATGTTTTCAGTATCTCTTCTTTTCTGTCACCTTTGTGTCAAGTTTATAAGATCAAACTCTTTTTGCATGTTCACGATTCATCATGGAAAGACGAAGAATCAGTCTTTGTTGTATTTGATCATCCAATTTTTACTGTCTATTCATTTGCTTAGTTTTCTGACGAAGCAGATATATGGGGACCCCGAGGCTGCTGATGTTGTGTTTACTTCAGGGGCAAATATTGATGTTGTAGGCATCAACATTACAACACAAGTCAAATTGAAAGGTGAATGTTCACTTCGTAATGTCGAAGTTTTCTATTATTTGCACCTTTAATTATATAATTTTGTCCACCTCTCAATTAAGAGTACACTTCCCTGCTTTTAGATGATGATCTCGAAGAACTAAAGCAATCCAAAGGGAAACATGCTAAATTTTTGTGCGACATGTGCAAATTTTACCGTGATTGGCATGTGAAATCAGATGGTGTATATGGTAACTTCTGTTCTTGTATTGTTTGTGGACCAATTTCTTGCATTTCTCTTGTATTCCTCTTATCAATTGGCACCATTGATAATTATTCGCCCATCCTCACTGCAGGAATTTTCCTACACGATCCTGTTAGTTTTGTGGCACTAGTTCGGCCTGAACTCTTCACCTTCAAGAAGGGCGTCGTGAGAGTTGAGACACAGGGCATCTGTGTTGGGCACACCTTGTTGGACCAAGGGCTAAAGAAGTAAGTATTTACTATGTTGCTCGGAACTCTCTAAAAATGTTGTCACACCTGTGTCGGATCCACCAAAGTTGCACTACTTTCAGAGTATTTGAACTAATTTTCTTCGTGGCTCCATAAAACTAACATCTGCTATATTAGGTGGAATACGAGCAACCCTTGGACAGATTATTCTCCGGTTTCAGTTGCGTGGACAGTTGATGTAGACGAAGTTCTGAATTATATAAAGAAAACATTAATGAAACCGTGATTACCATTGGATTCATCGGTCTCTGCTAATCGTTTCCTGGAGATCGACGAACGTCAGTGTTTCTAACAACATCCATCACAGCCATTGTTCTTACACTCTTATTTCCCTCCATTCTTTGCAAACCAAATAAATATATCCCAGTTCTGGGAAATATATATTTATGTAAAGAGCTTATAAAATGGAGGTCATTTTCATGATTCTTTTCATGTATGTATTCAAGTGGCAAACTGAAATAGGGTATCATTTAGTAGTTCTTCCTTTCATTTTATTCTTGTTTATTTTTGGTTTTAATATTTTCGCCCCATAGTGATTGATGCCATGTCTCGTATTTTTTTCACCTCTAATCAGAAGTCTCGAGTTTGAAGAAGGATAGTGTGTTGAAGTTTCTTGTTAAGAGACGAGTTTTAAGTGACAATATAAAACTTTCATTTAATTGGAAGTACAATATTAAACAAAAAGGAAGACTCATCTGATCTGTATAAGTTATCTNGAACCAAGACATCATCCAATATTAAACAAAAAGGAAGACTCATCTGATCTGTATAAGTTATCTTTTTTAATTTTATTTTCCATTTAACACAAACAAAAACTCACACCAATATTCATCAACCTAATGAATGTAAAATTTCTGATGCTATTTCTGTAATAGGATCACTTTTGATCAAATTATTGCGTGGAAGAGGTCTTTTATACATATAAAATAGGGCGAGTCAAAGAAAAGGCCATACTTCTAAAGATTGGATGCGCATGACACCTTAGGCGAATTTCATATTCGAAATGTAAAAGAAAAGTAAAGAACTTTATACGATGAGACACAAGTTTACATAGTACACACACCTTTGAGCTCGATAATGGCATAACCCAAAGGACAAATTCATGAGTCATTTTGGCTAAAGCAGACAATACGCGCTGTGGGCTTGGGCTATGATAAATATCGTACTAGAGCCAGACACTTCCCCAGTATAGTGGTGGAGCAAACCTAAGATTAGAGCAAATTCATGAGTCATGTTGGCTCGTCACCGGGCCTTATAGGTTGTGCACAGTCAAAATTTTGACCGAACGGAGACGGTCAATCAAATCTCGAGAAATTCATGGGCTAACACACACCGAAAATTTTGAAAATCGTAAATTCTCATTTATGCAAAAAATAGTGAAGCCGGCCAAAAAAATTGATAGAGCACTCGTCACCAGGCCTTATAGGCTGGGCAGAGCCAAAATTTAGGGCCGAACGGAGACAGTAAATCAAATCTCGAGAAATTCATGGGCTAACACATACCGAAAATCTTGAAAATGGTAAATTCTTATTTATGTAAAAAATAGTGATGTCCGCGTAAAAAATTGATAGAGCGCTTGTCACCAAGCCTTGTAGGTTGGGCACGGCCAAAATTTGGGCCGAACGTAGATGGTCAATCAAATTTTGAGAAATCCACGGGCTAAAGAATAGTTAGAAAGTTGTGCAATTGTGTTGCTACAACAATCAATTTGGTATTTGGAATCTACTGATCTGATTAATTCAGATTTATATTGTATAGGTCGCTTCAAAGGGGAAATCATTCCCTGTCAGGAATTTCTTCATTCCTAGAACTCGAAAACTGTGACCTTTTTTTGACTCTATATTGAAATCTACATTGATTTGCAAACGATGTTTAATTTCCTTGGTTGGTTATCAAGATTACTCATTTCAAGAATAGTTAGAAAGTCGTGCAATTGTGTTGCTGCAGTCGATCTGATAATTAGACTTTATTGGTATAACTAATTCAAATTCGTATCGTATAGATTGCATCAAAGAGAAAAGGAGAAATCGGTTCCTATCAGAAAATCTTTTATTTCTAGATTCGAAATCAAGATCTTTTTGACTATACATTGAATTTTAAATTGAGTTGCAAATGATGTCTATTTTCCCTAGTCTGGTTATCAAAATTACTCCATTCAAGAATATGTATAAAGTTTACTTTACAAATGAGCTTTTGTAGACCCAAATACATCTGCATTGGACCACTTTGGTATGTCATTTGGGCCTGAAGCACTTAAGCCTACTTCCATAACATCCATTGGGGCAATTAATTTCAGCGCAAATTGGCCCAGTCATTGGTGACAATACAATTATTTAATATATCATTAGTGTAATTTAATATGTTATAATGTGCTTATTTATCATTTATTATATATTTTCAATTAATGTTATCCACTAAACTTACATGTAATTACTTTATAAGTAATCTGATTGTGTAAATATGTTGTGCATAGATCCTCGATTAGAAACGTTCATCTGCGCATCTGAGCATGAGAAAAAGAAATGCTTTGTAATTTCTTCATATTGATTAAAAATTAAATATTATTACCCTTATTGGTAGAAGATAACAAGTAATTTTTATAAAATTCAGTTAGATCTTTTTGTAGTAGTCATCCTCTACAAATAACATTTCCTTATAACAGTCTTATTCTATAAAACGATCTTTCAGTTTATATTATATTATATTATTTTCTACAATAAGATTTTGTTATAGCAGCAAGAAAATATCAAAACAAATAACATTATTATAGAAAAGTTTGACTATAGTTGACATGCGTGCAAGCAAATTGATCCGAATACTATTGCAATTAGAAAAAAAAAAGAGAAAGATATATAATTCTCTAAATAATAAATTTTAAAATATTCTTGTAGAAAAGAATATATGTCCCATCTTTTGCAATATAGTTAATTTCCCAAAAGACCCCTTCCATGAACTTGTGGCATCTACAAAATGGTCTTTTTATATTATAGTTGATTTGGTAAA
>JACEIK010000104.1:605322-648158 GCA_018107945.1 Datura stramonium | reverse complement strand
CCCAAATACTTTTTTTTTCAATTTTGGTCCAGCGTTCGATGTCTATTTTGAGTCCTAACTAATTTGGATTTGCGTCGAAAAATTTAACCTTTAAGGGTAAAACGCTTCCTACTAGAGAGACAACAATATGGGACTTTTGATTAAGAAAAAATAAAAATTTATCACTCCGCCGCAACCTCTGATGGTTCCCTATTCCTTATTAATCATATCTATAAATACAAGAGAATCTCACTATTCTTCTTCCCCCAAATTTCCCCTTCAAAACAAAACTCTCCTCTCCACTTCCATGAAGCTCTCTAACTTCTTCATTTTCTTCTTTATCTTCATCACAGGTATGTATGTGTATATCCATTTTATTTTAATCTTATTTACTTCACATTTTTTCTGAAATCTTATTATCACCTCCTTTAATTTCCTTTATTATTCACTTGTTACTACTTAGTTTTAATTCTACTCATACATATTTTGAGTCCTCAAATTCGATTTATGAGATTACATTGAGTATGTTATTGTTACATATTTTGCTGCTCGTCGGAATAAACTTGATCCCTTAAGTTATATCTCGTGGTAGTAGAAATTTTTCTTTCTTACACGTTATCAGTGGCGAAATTAAGAATTTCGTAGAAGGTGCAAGATTTAAGTTTATTTTGTGACCAATATACAAAATAATTTATCGATAAAAGGTGTTCAACTAGCTATTGATTATCAGTGCAGTTTAACACAGTTTAACATGTAATTTAGGTTATTACATTATACATGATCTATGTAATTTTAATATTATTATTTTTTTTAATATTATTATTTTATTGTAATGTTTACAGGATTTTTATGGGGTGTTCAAGTTGAAGGTTCAATTCACCATCATTACCAGCATGGCCACAAAAACCAGAAAAGTTACAAAAATGGCCAAAGAAAGCATCAAATTTATGGATTTAAACCAACAAAACTGTTTGTATTTGGGGATTCATATGCTGATACAGGGAATAACAGGAAATCAGTGGCTAATTCTTGGAAACAACCTTATGGTGTCACTTTTCCCGGCAAGCCCTCCGGCAGGTTTTCCGATGGCCGTGTTCTCACTGATTATTTAGGCATATTCTATTAATTGATTCCCTCTATCAGTTTGTTATCTTTTGGATGCTAACTGAATAAATTACATAGAAGGTGATTATCTAGATAGCAATAGACAAGTTCGGTGCGATAAAAATACGATTTTTTTCGTTTTGATTTATTTGTCTCAATTTTTTTTAATAAAAAAATGTATTTTTTTGTCAAACTCTTAATTATAATATTTTAATATATTCTATCAGTATTTTAATATATTCTACATATCTTTATATAAACCATAAAATTTAAAATGTATTTTAAATATTTTATGTCAAATTAAAATCGATAATCAAATTAAAACTAGAGAAAGTCAGAAATTTATAGTCAAAGCAATGTTAAACAATACTTTTTTATATAAAGAAATCCCTATTATTTAACTCAATATTAAGTCAAATTATGGTATATAAATTAAAATTATTAGTAGTAATATAATGCCGGAGTTATATTCTTGAGTTGAATTGTAAGAATAAATTTCTTTTATCAAAATTAATATTTTTATAAATATGAATTTAAAGTAATCGAGCGAAATAGAAAAAATATAAGACAAAAAGTATATATTTACATTCTTTAATGTGTTGTATATTCTAGTCCCAGCCTAGCTAAACTTTTCTTTTTTCCTTCTCCCCATGTTATTCTTTTTCATTATTATATTCACTTTATCTTTTTTATCTGTCTTTCAACTTTTGGTTTATATTAACAATTTATTTTTCTATTTCTATTAACAATAGTGGGTTGCTAGTGACTTAATTATTTTTTTCTTGTATGCTTTTTTGCTGGGGCATGACATGTTGCATTATTCAGAAACTTTTGTTTCTTTTTTTTCTTTTTTCTGCATCATCTTTTGTCAGTCCACCACCATTTTCTATTATTTTCTATAAAAATTAAAAAGAAATTAACCAATATCTGTTTATCCAATAATTTAAGAAGGTTCCGATTGAAGCTTAATAATCATACGTCTGTAATGCATTGTATGTCCCATCAATAGTTTCCAAAAGGAGTCGACGTGGTGCAAAGTGAAGATTGGGGGGAGTAAAAGAAATTCGACCTTGATTGAAACAATTATAGGTGTCAATGGACCGATTTCACTAGCAGAGCACTTGATTGCTTATTTCATTCCATCTCTGCTCCCCAAATAAATCAAGATCAAAATAATTAAAAATATTTAATTAAGCATTTAAATATATAATATATTAAAATTATATATAATCGATATATAATTTATATGTATGATTAGAAAAATAAATAGTAAATCTGTTCGACTATTTAGGTAGAAATCATATTAGGAAAAGTTTTTAAAGTAAATTTTTTTTTGAAAGTGTGACGCTATGAAAAGATTAATTAGTGCTAAACTGAGTTTGTTTTAGTTCTTTCATTGTCATTATTATCTGTCACTTGTTCATTGCACTTTGTTTGTCCACTTTCTATGATTTATTTATTCTAATAACAGCTCATCATAATCTTGAGTCTTGATGTTTAGCTAACTTGGGAGGCATTTCGATTAATTTTATAAAATATTTGCTAGTATATTTTATTAATATAGATGTCGGATAATTATATTTATCAAGATATAATAGATGAGAAGAAATTAAGAATTTAACTTTAAAAAGAGAATAATAATAATTTTGAACCTATAAATTTGAAATTCGGCTTGCTTTTGTTTGAGATCAATTTGAATCCTTGATACCTCATGGTTTTTGATACACTTCATAGATTCATTTATGTGTTGCCTCTGACTCTCTAAAATGTTACCGCATACATATTGAATCCTTTAAAAATATCCTAACATACGCATCCGAAAGAGTATTTGAAGAGTCTAAGCAACATAATTGACAACTAGTTTACCCCCTTAAGTGCGAGCAAGTTTAACTAATATATATATCTACCGATCGTAATAATATTTACACCGTCAGATCATTTTTTATAACTTATTTTACTTTCATAATTACAAATTTCACTTTTTATTTAATGATTATGCAAGTATCTTTGAATGACCTGATAATGTGTTACTAATATACTAACCCTCACTTTTTGACATGAAAAAAAAAACAGCAAAATTCTTGGGAGTGAAATCACCAGTACCATATAGATGGATGAAATATGCAACAAACAGGCTAAGATATGGAGTAAATTTTGCCTATGGAGGAACTGGTGTTTTTAATACTTTAGTACCAGAGCCAAACATGACAACTCAAATTGATTTCTTCACAAAATTGATGGCTGATTCAGTGTATACAAAGGCAGATATTGTTCAATCTTCATTGTTCTTGCTCTCTCTTGCTGGAAATGACTATGGTGCTTATCTTGCTAAGGGTGGTACAGCTCAGGTAATTTTTACTATAATTTTTTTATATATATATAACTGTGGTGGTCGGATCACTTTACGTGTATAAATTTTATAGGATATATACCTATTATTTTTCATCAGTATGGGTTAATAACGTAACTCTGTCCATCAAGACTTAGACATATCGAAAGAAATCGTCTAGTTAGTAAAAAGATCAATCTCTACATTTTAAGGAGATTTATGTATGTATATTCTTTGAGCGACCTGATTATATATATTTTATAAAATTGTATATAACTTAAACTCATTTAATATTACCACCAAGGGTGCGGATGTAAATAGTGGCGGAGCCAGGTTTTTAATTGCTGCTTCAAAATACGGCTAAGAAATACACGAAGAAGTCAAAGAGGTTCAACATTCACTATATATACATAAAAAATAATTTTAATCAGCGATAAACAAAGCAATGTTTCACGTAAAAGGGTTCGGATGAATCCCTTGGCCCTACCTGGCTCCACCCCAGATAAAAAAAAGTAATAAATTCCAAATACCAAATAATTATAGATTAAAAGAAAGTATGTAGTGCTTATTTGTTGAACCTGCAATAGAAGGGCATCCGATAATCAATATAGAGTGTGGTGAAATAATTGAAATTCTTCTCTCTTAATTAGAGATTTTGTGATTCGAGTCTTGAGTATACAACGTGTGAGCCTAAATTTACTCGAATTTCGATATAAATATTGGATGGAAAACCAATGAAAAGAAGGGCATTTTGTATAATAATGAGTGCTGACACCAGCAACCTACTTCTCTTGGATTTTATGTAAAATTTTCATATGGTACAAATTATACAGTGGGCCTTATAGCTCTCCTACACACTAAAATAGCTTATATTTGGTGGATCATTGCTAACCATAAAAATGCATTAGAAGAATAAAAAAGAAAAATCTATTCTTTTTTCTTGGCTATCATTATTAGGGTGACACACACCTTTTCTGAAATTTATGCTCTTGGATTCAATACGATGTGCCAAACCAAGAAACAACAAAAGAAATCAAAATTAAAATTTGTGGTCTAGTTGGGATAACGATGTCCAAGCTCATAACACGTATTGTTTGATTAAATTCAATCGGCCTCATGATATTATTATCAGATTTAAAACGTACGTGTATCATGTGAACTTGTGACAATTCATCTGAGGTATCACGTGATTTTCTTCTTCAGAAACATGTCATGCTAGCTTAAAAGTCTATTAGTTCTTCTCTTTGACCTGTTTTCATCAGTCTGTCCTTCAGAGGACATTACAACAGAGATAACATTTTTTTTATCTTTGATAACCTTTTAAATTGCGTAACCATCTCGTCTAAACTTTAAACCTTTAATTTGTTAGATATACCACATTTTACTTAATATTTTATGTTTCTCAAACACACACATCTTCTTCCGAGGTCTCAATTATTTTTTGTGTGTGTGTGTTTGAGGAAAAAGTTCGAACTTAAAAAATTTCCTCTGATCTACCTTTCTCCATCTAATAAATTTTTCATCTCCAATAAAATTTAAACTCGTAACACACACCTAACATGCTGCAACCTTACTCTTACACCCAACGCCTTGACAATATATCGACTTTAGAAAACGCTCTTCGTATCAATTTATATACCTTCCAAATGTTCTTTTGAAATATGATGGTAAATATTATCATATCTATAAATTATGAGTCCAAGTTTGACCATATGATTATAAACTCTTGAATCGAGATAAAATGTCAAAGTAGTACTATAGTCCTTGAACTGAAATGTACAGTGAACAATTGATATTTAGAATAATAGAAGGGCCTCTTTGTATATTAAATGGAATACTGACACTAGTATATAGGAGAAGAATTAGAAGTTGGACTACAACTCTACTTCTCTTGGATTTTTGTGAACAATTTCGTTTGAAAATAAATTATATATTAGGCCTACACCTACTACAGTACTATAAACCAGCTGAATTCATTACAAGAATTCGAGGAAGGGTCGCACCTATATTGTGCCGACGTATGTGAATCTATAATATTTGCAGAGACGGGACCTCGGGTTCTAACCACGGAAATTGTCACTTTGTTTTAGTATGGCTTTATAGTTCAATATTTTATGTAATTTTAGTGAATTCTTACATAGATATTTAGGTCTATGAAAATTAAAAGTTATGGATTCAAATGAATTTATATTTATGCTATTCGAAATCCACTTAATATATAAATATTTGACCGTAATGGTCAATGAACCGAGTGACAATGAAACTGAAACAAAACTTTAAAATCGTTGTTCAAATCCTTTAGGTGAGACAAAAATTACTAATAATTTCATTAGCTCAAAATTTGGTGAAATAAAATTACTCGATACATGTATTGGATGAAAAATAACAACATGGAGCATAAAAAGATGCATTGCGTATAACGAAACATCGAATCCAATCAATATGGTGTTTGGTAGTTCATATCCTGTAATGAATTTTAAATAAGAATTGTATAATCGTATTGTTCGACTCTTTTAAAAATTTTGTCGCATAATGATTTGATCTTCCAAATAATAGTATATTTTTAGAGGACTTATAATTGATGCACTAACATTTAGGGAGATCTCCGAGCAATATAAATTTTTTTGTACATGTGATGTTATAATATATATGTATTTATGTTATATGTTGCTCGACTCTTCAAAAATATCAGTTTCTATCGTGTCGATCCTTCAAAATAATCTTACACGTAGTGGAAGCAGAATATATTTTTCGGTAAATTCGAACAACATAAATTTTCTCAGAATCGCATGCTATAATAATATGCGTAGTATACCATATATTGCCTTCGAACTCTTAAAAAGTCATACATGCATGTCAAATCCTAGAAAATAGTGCATTTTTTGAAACTGAGCAACACATGTTTATATACATGTGATGGTGTTTTTCTTTTCTTTTTTTTTTTGTGTGTGTAGGATCTTCCTGCCTTCATAACAAGTGTGGTAAATCAACTAGCTGTAAACATGAGAAGAGTGAGCCAATTGGGTGCAAAAAAAATAGCAGTGACAGCATTGGAACCTTTAGGATGTCTACCACAAAGCACAATTTTCAATTCATTTCAACAATGCAATGCAACTGAGAATGTTGCTGTGGATTTTCACAATTCACTATTGCAACAAGCTGTGGAAAAATTGAACAATGAAACTATGGGTTCAACTTTTATGATTCTCGATCTTTTTAGTTCTTTCACCACTGTGTTGGAGCGTAAAGGTGTGCCAGGTACATACGTATATCACTCTCGATATTGTTTCATCGAAAAATATATTATATTGAATAATAAAGTATTTTAGTTTAATTTAAGTTTGATATGATATTGTTAAATGCAGGAAGTACGAGATTCGAGACGCCATTGAGGCCATGTTGTATGGGAATAAGTCATGAATATTCATGTGGAAGTATGAATGAGAAAGGTGAAAAGATGTACACAGTGTGTAATGATCCAAAATCTGCATTTTTTTTGGGATAGAGTTCACCAATGCTGATGGAATGCTGTTTATACTGCTTTGAAATCCACTCACTCAAAAAATCTTTCCGTAACGCACTTGCAAAGTTGTTGATGTCAAGCCGTGAATGGGCGCCCCTCTTGCAACGTAGTGCAAAATCACATGTTATGCACCTTTACATCTGGCCTTTCTAATCCCGCGTATAGCAAAATCTTTAGTGCCAAAGGCTTTTTTAGTTGTGTTAAATCAGTGTGCTCTAGTTTTTTTTCTTTCTAAATGTAATTCCTAGGTTTAAAAGTTTGTGTTATATGTATGTTTGGTTGTTATGTTTAATTAGTTCTAAAGTTTTTGTTCTTTGGAGTACTAATAAAAATAAATTAGGCTTCTATTATATTGTAGTACCAAGTATTTGTAGTCTTACTTTAGGTGATTTGCACAAATACTCCGCTCAATTTATTTGTCTCGATTTTCATTTAGTGCGGAATATTATGATTTTAAATTAAAAATATGTTATATTTTTTTTATTTTTTTTATGTATTTTAGTTTTTATAATATCAAATAATTGAAAAGAATTTAAAGAATTGTCAAAAAAAGAAAGAGATACATTTTTTTATAAACAAAACTAAAAAGTAAAGTAAGACAAACAAATTAAAACGGACGAGAGAAAGTACGGCAAACAAATTGAAACGGAGAGAGTAAGATTTTTCAAAGGTTTACCATTTAAATTTTAATCCCGTTTAAGAAAATTTATATATAAAAATTAAGATTCGCTTAATCCAAAAAGAAGTCCTAAAATAAATGTCCTAGAAATTTAAGACAAAATAATATTATTTCCAAATATACCTTTATATTAATGAACCAACTCTTTTTAATAGCGTTCAATTCTCAAAAACATCTAATAAAAGAGGTAATTAACTTTGTAAACTACCTTGTACTTCCACCGTTTCCAACATACTGGTCATAATTTTCTTTTTTGAGAGTCAAAACAATATGAATTTTGATTATATTGATATGATAAAAATTATAATTTATAATACTTGGAAACATGATATATAATTGAAAATACCCTGAAATTTCATATTTAATTTAAAAATTGAATTAATCTAATTTAATTTAACTTTAAAATTAGTCAACTAACTCTCAAAACAAAACGCGATAACTAAAAGAGAACAAAAAAAATATCTATTACTAATCTTAATTATCGTGAAATGAGCTAAATCAAAACACTTATTTCGAGACAGAAAAAGTAATTAAAATGACCTCTATGTGTGTGTCCGAGCCGTCCCACAGAGATTAATAAAGACATCGAGAAACGTGCCTGTGGAGATAAGTTGAGAAATATACGTGCGATCGATGTGGGAAAACGACTCAAAAGAAGCTCAAGAAAATAAAGTGGTAGGGGTACCCCATCTTCAAGACTTTAGAATATATATATATATATATATATATATATATATATATTTGTTCCTATTTGATTTTTCCTAAGAAATGATGGTTTTAAATTGATGAATTGGCAAGAAATTAAGTAGTAGGAATGTCTTAAAATTAATTTTGTTGAGTGTAAGTTTTTTATTTTTTATTTTTGATTTTTTGTCGTGAGATCTATCGAAAATAATTTTTTATTTATATGTAATAAAAATAAAATTTGCGACACTCTAATCTCACTTTATTGTATCACTATAATAATATGTTATCACAAGTATTATTTTTTGATTTCCATAAGGATGGTCTATGTTTATATTTTTTATGTCAATTTTCATCGATGGATAATGAGACTAGGGGTGCTTATCGACGGCTCGATTCCGTTATGTGTATTATCGATTTTCGATTTGTAATTATGCTAAAACTACGATAACCAAACCAATAAGATATTCATTATCAGTTTTCAGCTTAATCGATTTTTGACTTACCACCCGGCTTTCGCTTCACCGATAAGAAAATGATCCTCTAATTTTTTTCTTCTCTTGTTTTTATTTGTTCAGCAATCTTCATACATACACTACTTTCATGCATAAAAGCCTACACGAATTATAAGTTGAAACAAATTAAAATAAGTTATTGCTAAAATAAATTTGTGTTCTTTCTAATTAAGTAGCAACCGGTGCAAAAGTAGCACAATAGCAATCTCTCAAAATCAATCTGGCCACTGATGGATATAACCCATCAAGCCAACTACTTCGTAAAGAAAATAGAAACACTTGTAAAGATATGGTACATGCGCCTAACTCAACCCCAAAAGCTAGCTCATGAGGGGAGGATTGCCCAAGTCCATAAACAAACCATCACCATTCCCAACTAATGTGGACTTTAACCCACTTTAACACCCCCTTCACACTCAGCCCGACCGGGCGTGGGTGGACTGTGGAGCCCAAACGTAATGGACCTGCTCCGATACCATGTAGAGCTTTTCGAAGCCGACAAACTTCACCCGTCTCGCGGATCAATACTCCTATGAGGAGTCATATACACTCTCATGGAGATCACCATCCGAAAATGTATTTCGACATCTATTTGAAATATCTTCCACCGTCGAACTGATGCATCGGCAATCATAGTGCGAATAGTACTCGTCATCTGTCACCGGGGCAAAGGTCTCCTCATAGTCCATACCATATTTTTGTGAGTACCCTTTGCCACAAGTCTAGCCTGTATCGCTTCAACAGACCCATCAGGCTTTGTTTTTATCTTATACACCCATCGACGCCCAATCGATGTTTACTGTGGAGGGTAACTAAATCCCATGCGTAAACTGGAGGAAGAGTCTAAAGAGTTCCTCCGCCATAGCATTCTCCCAAAGCAGGATCGACACAAACTCCTCTCTATAGGACTCTGTACTGCATAATTGATGTATGTTTGTAATAAAAAGGAAGCAAATGGGGGTGAGAAGTGTAATAAGCAAAATCAGGTAGTTTGGTGGACTTACTCGACGAGTAGACCTCCTCGAGGTGGTGGATCTCCAGGCTCTGGGCTACCGGCACCGCGTGCGGCACATCGAGTGGCACCTACGAATCCGAACCGGAGCCTCTCCGTGTCAATACCAAACAATACTCAAGATCCACTTAGTAACATCATGGGATTTAGCCGGAATCAATAGAAAGGAATATGCTCCAAAAAGGTGACATGCCGTGAAACATATAATTTCCGACCGACAGATCATAGCAACGTATAACCTTTCTCTGCCCAACACCATACCCCAAAACACACATATAGCTGATTTTGGCTCCAACTTGTTTCGTTCAACATGAGGACGAAGGACAAAACAAGTACATCCAAAAAAACTCGTAACGCAGTAATCGCATGTGACCTATATAATTTCAAACGGAGACATCCCCTCAAGTCAACGTAGGAATACGATTGATCACATATACAAAGTAGCTTAGACTCCTTCTCCCAAAATTACTAGGAACTCGTGCATAATAGTAAAGGAGCTGCATTGCCTCTACCAATATGACGATGTTTCCTTTCGGCAACATGAGGAGGATTGCCCAAGTCATATAAACAAAACCATCGACTCCCCAACCAATGTGGGACTTAACCCACTTTTGCATACCCCCTTCACACTCCAGTTCGATCGGCGTGTGGACTAGGAGCCCAAAACGAATGGACCTGGCTCGATACCATGTAAAGATATGGTACATGCGCCTAACTCAACCCCAAAAGCTAGCTCATGAGGGGTGATTGCCCAAGTCCATAAACAAACCATCACCCTATTCCCCAACCAATGTGGGACTTTAACCCACTTTAACAACACTAAGTCTAATAACTATAAAATGCAAAAGAAAATAAAGTTTGTATTTATAAGTAGGGATAAAAAAATTTTAGTGTGTAATTTTATTGGGTTATCGGCTTCAATAATTAAGTAAACTCTTAGAATCGAAAATCGAACCAATAATCTAATAAAAAAAATTTACAAAACCATTTAAAAATCATTAGCCAAATAACCCAATATTGATAAACTAACAACGTTTATTTTGGTTCGCCATTGGCTAAACCGCTTTTGCACACCCCTAAATGAGTCAGCTTGTTTATTAAAATTTTTCAAAAATAACGCTAGGACCATGACCATAATTTAATATTTGACGATAGTTTCATATTTTTTATCTATAAAATTGAGTAATAATGTATGAGCAAATATCGATAGACCTGGAGGTTATTATTTGCACAAATAGAAACAAAATCTAAACATAGGGTAAAAAGGGTCATTTGTGTAAATCAACCATTAGCTTTTATAATATGGCAGACCAATTGTGGTCAATCATTTAAGCATTAGGCAAATAATTTTGTGTTGAATCTCATGTTCTTTTAAGGAAATTTATTGTGACCATGTATTAATGGTCACATTTGATAGTGGCCAACATGTTTATTTGATAATGCAATTGGAAAACACTTTGCATTATTTTATGTTTCAATTTTTAAGAATATTGACATGACTAAAATTACTTATATTTTAAACTATCGATTCTGTCTCGACTATAAAAAAAATAAATTAAAGTAACGATAAAATTATCTTATATAATTTATAAATTAGAAATTCAAATTATGGAATTAGTGATTTGGCTCTATTTTATAGCTCATATAGAGTTCGTAGTCAAAATATCAATTTTAGAAAGTAATTTTTTTTTCAAATTATAGCGTTAACAGCCCGCATAAATTTTTGTATATGTATCCGATAATTTTTCTGGCTAAAACTTAATTAAATAAGAAGAATAAATCACATAATATTTTTTATTTTTATTACATTTGAACCGTGATTTCTCATAATTTTCAATCTCACTGTGTTTATTAATATCATTAGCCTATAATAAGGGAACATGTTCTATGTTTGTTATGATAATTTATTAGATAAGATAGACATGAACATTATTTTAACTTCAATTAATTATGTGGATTGAATTTATTCTATCTTTTTTACTTTTTAAAAAAAAATTACAATAAGGGTAGGTGAAGAAGAAATTGAGGGAATTATATTATTATAAAGTGGGAAATCAAACACTTACTAATAAAGTAAAAATTTAAATAATCAACTAATCGAACTACTAGATTTATTCTCTCATGTATTCTCAATAAAATCTTCTTCTTCTTCTTTTTCTTATTCGGTGTTTAATAACCATTGAGATTTTTCCTTTCTTTTTCTTTTAAATTTTATAAAGTTAGACACTACCCTCCACATTTACACTTCTCTGTTGTTT
This sequence comes from Datura stramonium, assembly GCA_018107945.1. NCBI lineage: Eukaryota > Viridiplantae > Streptophyta > Magnoliopsida > Solanales > Solanaceae > Datura > Datura stramonium. The sequence continues at coordinate 636,075 of JACEIK010000104.1, read as the reverse complement.
GTGTTTTCTTTTTAAACATTTTTTTTTATTTTTTGCTCGGAATTCAATACTTATAGAAGAGTCTGTCTAAATTTGAATCATATATTGCAGGGTCCATTTTGGGATCATCACTATCAATAAAATTTTCTCTCACGTACAAAAGCTTCAAACTCGAAATCTCTAATTAAAGATGAAAAGATCTTAACTATCTCACTATAACTTATATCGATAACTCATGAGACACATGAGACATTATGAGACAATGGTTTATCAAGTGTATTTTGGATTCATCTAACCTATATTAATGGTTATTACTAATTTTATTACTAATTTTATTTTTTTATTAATTCAAGAGTTTTTACACATTTTCGTCATTCTTTTTGGACTCTGGAAAATGGATAAATTTTTTCTTTAATAGTGTAAAAACTTATACACATAGGGTACAAAATTTAAATTACTCAAAAAAGATTTGTAATATATCATGGAATTAATAAAAAACAAATATTAAGTTTTAATTTGTGAATAAACCGAAAGAAAAAGAATAGACTTTTCTTGCTTAGCTTTGAAAATTTCAACTTTCTCTTAATTACTTACACAATTTGGGTAGCAAATATAATATACAACTTATGCATTAAGCTTCAATAAGAGAAAGACAATACTATTAATTACTCTGTCCCATTTTATGCAACACAATTATTATTTAGAGATCGACCTTTAAATATATGAAATTTATTTTAGAAAATATTAAAATTTTTATATCTGAATTCACACTGAAAATTAGATAATTGAACTCCCGTACTCCAACTCGTCTCACATTGAAGGCAATTGATCAGATATGCCACCCCATAAAAAGCCAATTTATGGCCAAAAGGGGGTAAAGTATTGTGCCCTTGATGAATGGTACAATTTGACCAAGAAAAAAAAATACAATATATTGCCAACAAGCAAAAGCTACAAGTTTTCAAGATTAAGTAGTACTCTTAATTTCTCATAAAACACAAGTAACCGGCCACAAAATGAGGCGGTCAATCCAGGAGTAGAATCGAGGAATGGGTAAGACGGGATGAGCTAATCATGTTAAATCGCTGAGGAATGAAAGAGCTACACTCTTAAGTTCAACAAGAGCCATTTCTTTACCCAAACACACTCTTGTCCCAACTTGAAAAACTGGACTTAAAAGAGTTTTCTTGAGAAAAATAACGTATTTATTAATCCATCTCTCTGATCAATTTTAAATAATCAATACCCCATAATTCCTCCATTTATCCCATAGCATAAGGATGATAAGTAACCCTAGTTCCTTTTTTAACAAAAGTCCCATCAGGTAAAAATCATCTTCCCAAACAAAACTTTGAGTCAAATTGGTTAGGAGGGTAGAGTCTCATACTCTCATAAACACTTGCTTGCAAATAATGAAGATCTCTCAATTGTTCACAACTTGTGAGTTCTTGATTTGGTCCAAGAACTTCATCTTCGCTTCTTCTCTCTAATTTTCTCAGCTACCGCCGGATTTTCTCGCGATTAGCCAGAAGAAACTTGTTGATGCAGACGCCATGGTGTCTCGTCCAGCTAAGAAGAAGCTAATCACGATATCTCTTAAGTAAGTCTTGTTGACAGATCCCCTGCATGAATCTTGATAGAAGATCCCTATGATTCGAAAATCCTAATTTTCGACGTTGCCTAATGACTTCTTGTGCTAGTATGGTGATCAATTTGATGGCTTTTTTCAACTTCCTTTCACTCCCTATGTTGAAAAATCTCTTGATCTTCCACACAATTGGAGACACATTCATAGCTCTTTCAGCTAATAATTGTGATGCCAAGTCAAAAGAGAGAGCAAATAGAAATTGAAGTGATGAATTCCAAACACTTTGGATCCAATCCAAAGGAAAATCTACAAATACTATCAAATGAAAATCTCCTAAAAACATCTTGTAAATCCAAAATCTCATCTTTATTATTAGCTACACAAGCTAATAGTGGAGTAGTTTACTTTGGATTTCATTGTTGATTACTTCAAATGCATATGATCTTATGGAAATTCGTCCGAGTTCAAAACTAGACATTTTCTTCTGAAATCTCCATAAATCTCCATCCACATTGAAGATTCCTCTACCAAGAAAATCACCCAATATTGTTGAGAAATTTTTCCTTTGGGAAATTCTCAAATCTTGTTTAAGCATGTACTGACGTTTTCTATAGGGTCTGCGTGATGATGTTGTTAAGAACATGAATGTGTATGGTTCTAGTAGGTGAATTCTTGAGAAGATGAGTATGAATAATCACACAATTTGGTGAATTGAGGGTACCAACTAGATGTAATGTAAGATTGACAAACTTCACATTTGCACAAAAAAAAACCTTAAATCACAAAATAGCAAAGGAGAAATAAGAAGAAGGAAAAAGAGATGATAAAGAGAAAAAAATAAGGAAATCAATAGTAGAGGCCATGGATGAAAATAGAAAAGTACTGGAGAATAAAGTAGATATATATATTTGAATAATCAACTTGATCTTCAATATTATTGTAAATTTGTAATTAAATAACAATACATTTTCAATTAATAAATCATACTTTTATGACTAATATATAGTGCAACATCATATTATTAAATACTAAAGAGGTCTATTCAAGGTTCTCCACCTACCATTCTATAAAAGACTACACAACAATAATAAAACAAGAAAAAGAAAATTAACAAACATAGCAACCCTTCCACCAAAAGAAGAAATAAATTGTCGATAGTATATATCTAGTCACCTAAAAAACAAGTATAAGTGATCGTTCCATCAATAACATTAACAATAAGGTACAAATATTAAAATATAATGCTAATATAATTTTTTTTCGATCATTCAATATATATAAATTAAATTCAAATAGTCAAATTGATTAATTCATGTAATTTTTTTTTTTAAAAAATAACACTACTTATGGAAGCGCGTGTTATTATTCTTCATTAATAGAATTATTATACCATAAGGTTTTTATTAGAAAAATATTAGGCAGTACACTTAGCAAGTGGGAATATTATGTTTCCTTAAAGTCAATAATATAACCTAAATGTAATATTTGGAAGATCATAATTTTCAATTTATAAGAAACAGAAGAATAATATGCAATTTATGTTATTTGAACTCTTTAATTATCGTGCTAATCATATTCGAATCCTTCAAAAACATACTATTTTTAAAAATTCAACACGTGCTTATTAATTTTTTTTTAGGAGTCCGATCACATAATTATGTTACAAGTGCTGCAAATTGCAATGGCTAATGCATTTGCTTACAGATCAACTGAAATACCATATTCTATATTCCATAGGTGCATCTAAGACGGGTTCTGTTATTGTAATTGGAGACGGACCCAAGCATTTTAAAATTTATGAAATTAAATTTTAAAAATTACAAAGAAAACACATCTAAAGTATTATAATTTGTCCATACAATTATCATTTATATTTATTTAGTAATTCAATTTTATAATTAATTTTTGCTCCTTTAATACTCTTGAAGCATGATCATGCCCTGCAAAATAATTTTAAAAATTAGGATAAAATATTATTCCTTGTAGCTGCAGAAAGGATTTATAAAGTATTAAGAACAGTTAGCTTCATGTGGATTGAAATTATTCTCTAGAAGCTTTTAAATTATTTTTTTTCATTTTTTACCCGATATTTGATATCTATTTTGAGGTTCCGATTAATTTTGAATTTATATCGTATTAGACATATTAAAGAAAAAAACATTTTCTATTAGGATTTATTCTATTATCGAAATCCGAACTTGAGACCACTTAATATAAATTTTACTGACTTTTTGTTACATATTTTGTCTCTTCAAGAGTTTATAATCATGTTTTTTCACAACTCTTTAGGACCCTAGAAATAAACGAATCCCTTTATTTAGGAACTAATCATACAAGATTCTTCACTTTAAAAGCTAATGATAGTGATGAGAATAACTACTAAAATTATGAATTTCATAATAGATTTAACAAATGCTAATATTTATGAATGGTGTGGTGGTGCTCATATTATTATCTTCCTATTATATAAGGTACTCTTTTATGCTCCACTTGGATGATACCATATTTTTGTTTAAACATATATAGGTCGGATTTATTAGTGATGGTTCCCAAAGAATCCAATATGACTATGTACTTGGTAAAGAATTTATGTTTTTCGCTATATATATATTGTTCTATGGAAGAGGATTGTCACACCCCGCCTTGGGGGTATGGATCGGCACTGTGTCGACTTCGCGTACTGGAATCGCTAGACCACCGAGTCTAAGCACATCTCGTGCCTGGTCAAGCTCTAACTCGGGGATTCACTAATCAACGGGCTATATAATGGCTGTAAACACAGCCTCCGGCCGACTAGGCCTATAGCCACCTGTACTATAACATCAGCTAAATCCGTAATCACACTACATGTTTAACTTATGCGCCGACAAGTGCCACCATGTCGTCTGGGCTTATCTCTAAATCCGCAGAACAAATGTCGAATAACTACGTGACCTGGCAGTGTCACCACCAAGCTATCCGATACGCCCCCACACGGCCAACATAAACAACAATACTAAATAGCTAAAACATACGCACGAATCGGCACAACTAACCATAGGGAGATATATACACACCGCAAGCCTCTGTGAATATCGGGAGCAAGATGGCTCGATAGGCCCCAACCTACTCGTAATATATAACAAAAATAAAATGATGTAAACCTCTGAATATCGTTCGGATGACAGGAGCTGGGATGACTTCAAGGCTGGCTAGGATCACGAGGGACGGGCTCCCGTCTATAGGTACTGGCAGTAAGTAATGCAATACTAAACGGGCGCGTACCACTGTACGAGTATGCAAAGCAAACTAACATAACTCGAATATAAAACAACATAACTAGAAATTCCAATGTTAAGAAGTGCATTCGAAACTAGGCCTGACCGATGGAATTCGAAACAAGTTTATCTCGTATCAAGTAAGACAGTAGACCCGCTGTCTATCGCCTAAAAGATATCAAGTATATACATATATATAAATAAACAAGGACCTATACTAAATATGTTTGGGCGTGCCAACCAACAAACAATCTATAGTACTTTACCCGGGTCAAAACCATCCAAAAGTGAATCACTCAATCCATCTACTAATTACGAGCAATTCTACCGCCCCCTGGTCTCCACTGACTATGACCACCGATATAAGTAATCGTGTCTCGAGCCCAAGCGGACTCCGTACTCAACTCCGCATCAGACTGCACTCGCATCAGACCCAGGCTCTGTAATGCTATGCTGATCGCCTCATGGGGATGCTCCATTCCATCTTTGTCTCATCATGATGGCATACCACTCCTTGGAGTGGCGTATCCCCTTACCCTCATGGTGGGTCGACACAGCTTACTAACCCAAAGGGCGGCGAGGACGCTCAAAGGGGCCTCATAACACAATCAAGCTCAACAAACAATAATCACGTGTAGCAAGCATGTTTGATTTGAAAATACTATCCGTATTCGATTTCTTATTCCGAACTCTTTTCTACTTTAAACCGATTTTCATACCAACTATACCGCATCTCGAGATATCATCCGACTGCTTCCTGATATCGTTTTTAATAATAACTTCATTCCGAATATATATCATAATATTATAAACATGCTTGCTAGATTCATAATCGACTCAATACTGACTTCGCATTCTTCTTCTAGAATTCACGCTATTTGCTATACTAGGATTAATACTAACTTGCCGAAGGAATCCAGTTTTCTACATACCTCGTTTCATTTTCCGACTAACCTGGCGTAGCTCCTACAAGACTTCGCTATTTCTCCTGTAACCGCATTCATATATATATCAATTAGAACTAAATACGCTAATATTCTGGAAGAAAATATCACTTTTAATATATATATATATCCCAAACTTTGGCTTATCGAAAACGGTCGAAACTCGTTATTTCTCGAAAGTTCAAGGAGAAATACTCACTTATGGCTATGAGTATATTGACACTAATTTGGAGAAATTTTACTTACCTTAGCTCGGTAGGCACGATGGATTCGCCGCCGACTTCAAGAATCTAATTCCGTAGGAATGCTCTCGCCGCGCAATACCTCTCAGACTGGAGTTAATTTGAGTTTGGACCGCGTTTAATAGCGTAACTAAGGAATCTCATCAACTCACTTCGTGACCCTTGTTTTCTAGTTTGCTCTCTCGAATTTATATGAAATTTAACATTAAAACCGAAGTTGGGAGGCCCTTTTATTCTGGGACTCCTTTAAGTCGCATTCATGGAATGCGATTTATAAGTCGATTCATCGAATGCGATTTATAAGCGCATTTGCCTTGCGACGCGCCGACTTGGCGCTTGTCCGATTTCTTCCTCGGCCTTTTTCTAGCATGTACGGCATTCTGAAACTCTTAACCAACATGCAAACAGGCCATCTATATGTCAAGAATTTACTGGGTGTAATAAAGGATGTAGAAGTTTAGTCCGATTTTATTTTGTGTGTGGCAAGGAAGAGAGATGTACATTTTTAATGTATATTCAATGACCAACATAGCCCCACTAATTTGTTTTCTATTAGAGCATTGCCAACGCAATCCGAACTCACTTCGTGTTAGCGGGGCCTTCAAGCATCCGAAATACGCCGGGATTGAAAATGACATAGCGTTCGATAGAAATGACGACTCCTTCGCTTAGCCCCGCTCTTTGGTTTAGGATGGATCCTGACTGACTAAGCTTGAAGATCTAATTACTGACCAGTTTAAAATACCGTAAAATGGCTTTTCTTTGAGGACGAATCCAAGACTTCCTAGCTAGGAGGCTAGACGATATCAAACCACGGGACGGGAAAAAAAGAGCAAATTTTCTCTAGGCTCCGCATTGTAGGTCAAAATAATATTCAAAACGACAAACCAATTATAGGAAGGGTTTAAGTCTTTTAGGCTCCACTGACGACACAACATTTTGTTTTTATATATATATATATATATATATAGGTCCGACGTATTTGGTGATGGTTTCCAAAGGATCCAAATATGACTTATATTTATACCGTTCTATGGAAGAAGACGATGGAAGCTCATCCCTTTTTTTGGTATCAAAGAAAAAGAGATAGAATCTTTCTAACGCATATTCAATCGATCAACATGCCTCACTGATCATTTGTTCTCTCGGTCGGAGAATTATGTATTGTAATCCAATTGTACATGACTAAGTACCTACTCCACCAAGAAAAAGAGTTTGCTTTCCCCATTCCCTTTATAAACAAGGCAAAAATCATAGGTATATATAATTTACAAGTTACCTCTTATATTGTTTTTTTTCAAATCATAATCTAACTTCCACAATATTGTATGATAATAATATTAAATAGATAAACTGAACTGAATTTAAATAGAATAAAATAAACTAAATTAATAATGAACGAATTAATGCCCCAAACTCAAAATAAAAAAATTGCTAGGCACATTGATAATAACCTTTCCTTAGGGAACATAGCACGTTCTCACCATTATATTATATAGTTTTTAATTAATTTTAAAATTAAACTATTTTCTGAATTTTGAATAATTTCTTAACTTTTAAAAGAAAAGTACATTCAAACAACTAAATATTTTAATTTGAATATTCTAATTAATTAAAAAATTATAAAATTATTTTTTATTTTATTATAAATAATGATATACTATTAATATACATTAATGACAAGTTGGGGTTGTTTTTCAAGCAAACATTTTGGTCTCTTAGTTATTAATAAATTTTTATTTTAGTTTTTATAATTTCCGACTAAGCATATTTATTTTCAAGCATAAACTTTCCGAACTATTAACTCGTTTAATTACTCATGCGTTATGTTAAACTCATAAATATTAAGTATTTCATATTGAAAATAATTTACTTCTAAAAGTATAGTTTAAATTTTCATATCATCTACGTAAAGTAATTAAATGTACATGTTTTAATTATTTAAAGATATTAAATCACATGTCATGAGGATCATTATAATAATTATCGATTGAGTGACCAAAAGTGTTATTCTTCTTATTTCAAAAAATGCAATACAAAGTTCCAAGTTTTATTTTTTATTTATTATTATTTGATATACAAATTGAAGATGATATATTACAATTTGTTTAAAAGAAAGAAATATAGAAACTAATAAAATAACAAGCAATGATTAGAAAATTTACTAGTAATACAAGTTGGTTGATTTTCTTAAAAAAAATTGTTGAATTTAATAAATTATACAATATATGTACAAACTCAAATTAAATATCAACCTAGTGATCAGCACTTTGAATTTTTTATAATAATTTCATATGGAAATTAAAAACTTAGAAGTAAAGTCAACTTGATGAATCATTTAAATTCACATTAATATTTGATTATTTTTAGAGAGAAAATCTAAAGCATTCCCATATTTTTCTTTTCTTTTTTAATTTGTGTTTTGTATAAGTGGCTTTTATAAAGAATATCTAATTATTCCCTCTGTCCTTTGCCTAATTATTTAAGGTTCTTATTACACATCAATCACTAAATTGAAAATCCTTTGCGTTTTTATTTTTATTTTACACGTATCCGAATAGAGCGGTAAAATAATAAATTAAAAATTCGATAAATTATCAACTCATCACCTTCTATCATATCTCTCAAAGTAAGTTTTTAAAATAATAACACAAGAAGATAAATAATGCATCTCAAATAGTAATAAAACAAATCAATCAAATTATATATATTGATATATAGTATAGGAATTTTAACATCACAACATGATTTAACCTGTTATAGCACAAATTTATTATTTATAGATAAATATTTTATTATATATAATTAATTTTTAAATAATTTGATTATATAAATATTATTTACATCATTAGCATAATTAATTAAACTCTTAATCTTACTTTTTTGTTTTGTTTTGGGTAGGTGTTGGGTGGGAGGTGAGGGGGTGGTTTTCATTTGAGGTATCACTATGAGTGATTACTTACCATTTCATATCTAAATAAAATTTTACAGTTAATACTTATTTATTTGATTTAGAAATTTCTTTATGCCTCTAATATTTAATATCGGGTTGATCAATCATTTTAATTTAAATTTTTATTTGTTGAAATATAATAATAGTCATGATTAATATAGACAAATTTAATATTGTTTGTGCAGATGTTCGTCAATTTCTTTGAATTGTAGGTTTTGTGATCGTACTCCTCAGATGGAGAGGGAAAAAGTTTAAAAATTTTAAATCTATGATTCTCTCTACCCAAAATAAATGTGCTGACCAAATTATACTATACTTTGTGTCACCCTTGAAGGTCCGACTTATTTGACTTAGCACTGCAAAAGCAGCCAATTGAAGAGAGAAACGTTCTTTATCAAATAATATTTTTATATTTTTAAGGCTCGAACTCAAAATATTTAATTATTTGCTATACTAATTAGTTTAAAACTTGTGTGTCTTTTTTTATTTTATTTTGAGTGGATAAACTACTAATTAATTTTACCAAACAACATGATAGACCTTCTACCTGTTTCACCCAACAAATAAACATGCTTTCAAATGTGTGTTCTTCAATCCCTTTCCTAAAATTAATCTTCATCTATATATACCTACTAGTATATATATGCATATCTATTAAGCAAAAGAAGTATTTAAGATTTAAAATTTATAAATTTTCAATTAACGTGTAATTTTATGATTTTAAGTTAAAAAATATAATAATAGAATTTACATTCAATATTTATAAATATTTTATAGATTTTTAATTTATATACGTAGTTTAAATAAAAGCTATTAGGATTCCCCGTGAATTCATATATTCTACATATATCATACATATGTACATCATTATGGTTGCATTTGATATGACAGAAAATGACTTAGTTTCTTTACCAAATATATTGATTTGATGTAAAAAAATTGTACGGATAACTTTTACGCTGAAATATTACCCTATAAAGTGTAATTGTCTTTTGCATGAAATTTTGTATCAATTAGAATATCGACTTCTGCGTTGATTTTTTTCATTTTTGCACAATTAGACAACGTTATTTTCTTCATGCATTATTCGTATGAATTTTGTTTTTATGGTAATTGAAAAAAATAAATTATTATTATGTGATCATTGATTTTTAAGATCCGATCCTTCTTCAAATCTTACGCACAACAAGAGTTTAATACACCGAACTATCATTTGCGTGTTGTTCGTGTGAAATGTTGAACCCACAATCAGTCTAGGAAAGTTAGTTATACCTACTTAATTATTCTCACTAATTGATTGACAAATCAATATATATATATATATATATATATAATACTTCCGTGTAGTTAAGAAATTACTAGCTATATTATTCCATTCTTTTAATTCATATATCTTATTCTTCTTTTTTGTTAGATTAAAGAAAACGTCACTTTTTATATTGAGCAATTTTTTAATTTCAATATTCTTATTTTTATCTCTAACGATACTTCTTATAAAATTACATGATAAGTTTAAAATCACACAATAGTTAAAAAGAAAATGAAGGAATTAACGATGAATAATTTACGTTGTTAAAAAAAAAAATTAACGACATATTAATAAAGTTGTTATATACGAACTATTTGACAATAAATTTCGTAGCTAAATCCTTTTTTGACAATATTTGATGAATATTTTTGGTAGGTTCTACATATAATTTTTTTTTAGAAAATAGAAAAAACATAAAAAAAATAAAAAAAATAAAAAAAATAAAAAAAATAAAAAAAATAAAAAAAATAAAAAAAATAAAAAAAATAAAAAAAATAAAAAAAATAAAAAATTTTTTTATTTTTTTTATTTTTTTTGAAGAAATTTTTTAATACATAAATTAAAATTTATATTACTTTGGGATGTGCGACAAAAACTAGTGGTTGAGTAGAGTACCAAAATGACTTGGAAAAAAAAAGTACTTTGTTTAACTATTTTTAGGTTATATTATATTATTATTGACTTTAAAGGAACATAAAATAAATATGCCCCCAATTTGCTAAGTGTACTGCCGAATGTTTTTTTTTTAATAAAAACTTTATGGTATAATAATCTTATTAATGAAGAATAATAACACGTGCTTCCATTAGTAGTTATTATTATTTTTAAAGAAAATGTAATGACATTAATCGTAGTTTTACCCAATTTGAATTTAATTTATATATATCGATAGTAAAAGAATTTTTGCACTATTATTGTATTTTAATGTTTGTGCTTTATTTTTCATGTTATTTAATGTTAATTGCGTCAATGTAAATAATTACGATACTTATATCTTTTTAGGTGATTAGGTATATTATTGACAACTTATTTCTTTAGGTGGGGTTTTTTTTTTTTGGGGGAGGAGGGGAGGTGCTATTATTATTTTTTTAAATTTTCTGCTTATGGTTCTATTATATGTTTAATAAGTGTAAGCATGATTTATTGATTGAAAATGTATTCTTATTTAATTACAAATTTACAATATTGAAGATCAAGTTGATTATTCAAATATATATATCTACTTTCTTCTCCAATTGGTTTTCTATTTTCATCATCCATATTCTACTATTGATTTCCTTATCTTTTTTCTCTTTATCATCTCTTTTTCCTTCTTCTTATTTCTCCTTTGCTATTTTGTGAGATTAAAGTTTTTGTGCAAATGTGAAATTTGTCAATCTTATATTACATCTAGTTGGTACCCTCAATTCACCAATTTGTGTGATTGGTATACCTATCTTCTCAAGAATTCACCTACTAGAACCATACACATTCATGTTCTTAACAACATCATCACCGCGAACCCCGAAAACGCCGAAAGTACATGCTTAAACAAGATTTGAGAATTTCCCGAAGGGAAAATTTCAACAATATTGGGTGATTTTCAGTAGAGGAATCTTCAATGTGGATGGAGATTTATGGAGATTTCAGAAGAAAATGGCTAGTCTTGAACTCGGACCTAATTTCCATAAGATCATATGCATTTGAAGTAATCAACAATGAAATCCAAAATAGACTTCTCCCATTATTAGCTTGTGTAGCTAATAATAAAGATGAGATTTTGGATTTACAAGATGTTTTTAGGAGATTTTCATTTGATAGTATTTGTAGATTTTCCTTTGGATTGGATCCAAAGTGTTTGGAATTGTCACTTCCAATTTCACAATTTGCTCTCTCTTTTGACTTGGCATCACAATTATCAGCTGAAAGAGCTATGAATGTGTCTCCAATTGTGTGGAAGATCAAGAGATTTTTCAACATAGGGAGTGAAAGGAAGTTGAAAAAAGCCATCAAATTGATCAACATACTAGCACAAGAAGTCATTAGGCAACGTCGAAAATTAGGGTTTTCGAATCATAGGGATCTTCTATCAAGATTCATGCAAGGGGATACTGTCAGTGAGACTTACTTAAGAGATATCGTGATTAGCTTCCTCTTAGCTGGACGAGACACCGTGGCATCTGCATCAACAAGTTTCTTCTGGCTAATCGCGAAGAATCCGCGAGTAGCTGAGAAAATTAGAGAAGAAGCAAATGAAGTTCTTGGACCAAATCAAGAACTCTCAACTTGTGAACAATTGAGAGATCTTCATTATTTGCAAGCAAGTATTTATGAGAGTATGAGACTTTACCCTCCAATCCAATTTGATTCAAAGTTTTGTTTGGAAGATGATTTTTTACCTGATGGGACTTTTATCAAAAAAGGAACTAGGGTTACTTATCATCCTTATGCTATGGGAAGAATGGAGGAATTATGGGGTGTTGATTATTTAGAATTCAAGCCAGAGAGATGGATTAATAAAGACGGTGTTTTTTCTCAAGAAAACCCTTTTAAGTATCCAGTTTTTCAAGCTGGGACAAGAGTATGTTTGGGTAAAGAGATGGCTCTTGTTGAGCTTAAAAGTGTGGCTCTTTCATTCCTCCGGCGATTTAACATCGAATTAGCTCATCTATCACACCACACCCCTCGATTCTCTCCTGGCTTGACCGCCTCATTTCGCGGCGGTTTACCGGTGTTTGTTAGAGAAATTAAGAGTCCTACTACTTAATATTGTGTGTTATTTTTTTCTTGGTCAAATTGTACCATTCATCATGGCACAATATTTTCCCCCCTTTTGGCCAGAAATTGGCTTTTTATGGGATGGCATGTATGATCAATTTCATTCGATGTGGTTCTATCTTTTATGTGATTTTTATATTTCTTCACTATTCTATAAGATTCAATCTAGCTAAAGATTCAATCTAGCTATTAATCATAATTCATACCATTAGATTATATTTGTTCTATCCGTACTTTAACATGGGATACTGTGAAGTATATATTTCTAGTCAACTAGAAATTCTCAATGCAACTTCCAAGTAACAAGAATATTATTCACTCAAAGTGGGGTTTTGATTATTGTGTGTTTTTTCTGTAATGCAAAAGAAATAGTTTTATATATATTTCCGAGCATTCAATTTAAAATCTTAAGATAATTAGTGGAGTTACTGAAAATACTATAAGTTTCTTTGAAAATCCTTACACTATCGATAAGAGATGAGTATTTCTCTAACACTCTCTTGCACATGTACCCAAATTCTTGCGTTTACACGTAACTTGAATTTCTTTTATTGAGAGGATCGAATAATGGTCTATTATGATCCTATTATAAGGCATGTGAACTGAGTCCAACATCGATTTAATAGGGAGCTGATGTGGGACTTATAGCCTTGGGCTCTCACATAACTAGATTTTTAGGGTGTGATTCTTCATGGATTGTATGGTAATATCGGTATTACAGTGTTGGTCCGATGCTGAAAATGATCTACCACACAACCATTGAGGATGATGGATGTAGAACGTGATGGCCTGTTATGATCCTATTGCAAGGTATGAGGTTTGAGTCCAACGTCGATTTTAGTGAGGAGCTAATATGAGACTTATATAATCTTGGGCTCTTCCACCTCAATAGCTAGTTTTTGGGGTGCGTGGTTCTCCTTGCATTGTATAATGGACCTTGATGAATGAAGAGTGGGCCGGATGTTTGAGACGAGAGGACACATCAACAAACTAAGAAGTGGGCCTTAGCTTGAGCAAAGCATGTGATTTTATGGCCCAATACATCCTGAAGGCCCAACGATATTAGCTTCCACAATTTGTAACCCATTTGTATTTATTTATTTATAATCTCGCAGCTTAGTATATATCGCTTTGTCATCCTTTACATTATCAACCAAACGAGGGTTCGATTCCCAGCAGCAAAAATCCCAAAAAATCCCACGCCGATTTCTGGCGCGCGCTTTTGCTGCACGGTTAGAAAAAAAAAATTAAATCAACAAAGTCATGGAAATCGACGGCGAACTTCCAATCGCCGATGAATTGAAGCGTTGCAAGCAGAAGCGAAAATCACAACCAAAATCCAAAAACAATGCTCCTGAATCTCCCGCCACCGTGCCGGAGAAAGTTCCCGGCGGCGAGTCTCCGTCGGGAATTCCTGTCTCATTGTTCGATTACTCAGTAGAGAATCACTTCAAAGCAGTGGATACAATTTCTAAGCTCACCGGCGTACCAGAAATTGACGATGCTGATCGAGCTGAGCTTAATCGCTTAGCTTCCTCCATCACATTCTTAACGTAAGTCGAAAAATACTTTTGAATTATTATTTTGATGTGAAAATTATGTAATTTTTAATAGTTTAGCTTCCTCCGTCACATTCTTAAAGTAGATCGAAAAATTACTTTTTCTGCTCATATAAGCTGAATTTTGAACTTTTGTGATGTAAAAATTTGTAGTTTGTTATTAAAAAATAATTATGTCGAGACATGCAGAGAATGGCGATATCTCAATTACGAAAGAAGAGAAGTTAAATTTGCTTGTGAGAATGAGAGTTCAAAAGGAAAAGATGTCACAGGTGAAGTAAGTTTGCCTCAATTCTCTTCTGCGGAAGTTCCAAAGGTACATTTTTTTTGACATTTTGCTGAATTTCGATGTTTATTGCTTTTTCTGGACGTAGTTCTGATGAGATAAGTTGATTTGTCGCAGAAGCAGTTGGTGAATGAGCAGCCAGTTCCGAAAGAATCGAGGTAGGCTGAGTTATTATTTTATTTCGTAGAATATTGACACGAGACGAGCTTAAATGGAGTCACGTGATTAGTGAGGATTCATACTTGTTTGGTAGTGAGGCTTAGTTTTGTTGTGATTACTTGACATGATATGTTTCTGGGGCTATTTATGTTTTCCCCCTGTTTGCATGTCAATAAGCTATAAAAGGGTTCATGAAACTTACATAATCCAGATGCTATAAGTTGGTGGGAGAGCAAGTTATGCTAGCGAATTGACTCGGATGTTCATGTTTCAGCATTCAGAATGCGGACCTCTTTTTGTACATTGTTATTCCATCAGTCAATAAAAAGTTATGATCTTTTCTCTGATGTACTCTTTTATGTACCTTCTAGGTACTTTCCAATAAAACTTTTACCTTCCCTGCAAGAAAAGGTAGAATCTTGGTAAAGATTTATGTAGCTTCCACCTAATGGAAGGTAGGCTTATGCATCCTGCCCCTCTATAGCTTTCTTTCTTTTCTATATTTTGCAATCTGTGCCTTTTCCTAGTGACCATTTTGGCCACTGCTGGTGGTGCCATGTCTCTTCTGGTAACAGTTCTAGCGGCATGTTTTGCAATCTGTGCCTTTTCCTAGTGACCATTTTGGCCACTGCTGGTGGCGCCATGTCTCTTCTGGTGACAATTCTAGCGGCATGTTTTGCAATCTGTGCCTTTTCCTAGTGACCATTTTGGCCACTGCTGGTGGCGCCATGTCTCTTCTGGTGACAATTCTAGCGGCAAAACTTTCTTTCCAATATTCTCTTTTATCCGCAATTCCAGCCATTTTTCCTGTGACTTTTTCAATCAAAACAATCCCTTCTTTTGACCAACAAATTTCCGATTACTGTTTCAGAAGTCTTTTCTTGATAAGGTGAGGTAATTTTATTAATGGAAAGTACCAAGAAGGTACTGCAAAAGATCCAAACTAGAAAATCTCAGCAGTTACAGCATCAAGGTAGCACCTCCTCTTTTATCCTCAATTCCAGTCATTTTTCTGCAACTTTTCAATCAAAACAGTCCCTTCTTTTGACCAACAAATTTCCAATTATTGTTTCAGAAGTCTTTTTTTGATAAGGTGAGGTAATTTTATTAATGAAAAGTACCAAGAGAAGGTACTGCCAAAGATCCACACTAGAAAATCTCAATAGTTACAACATCAAGGTTTCCAAAAATTCCAAAAGATAAGCTGGATTTTCCAGCACATTGCCCCTGTATCACACATAAGTTCAATGCATCTATAACTCACAAAAGAAATGCGTTGCTTTTTTCCCTCAAAAAAGCTATTGTTCACTTCCAACCATATAGTCCACATGATGCACACCGGAATGATCCTTCAGGTTGGCTTCAAGCTCTTGTCTGTCTTCTGGTTTTTCCAGTTACTTGCTTCACACAAAATCAGTGTGTCATCAGCATGTGCGAGATAGACAACCTCTTAATCCAGAATCCCTTAATCCTTCGATCATCTGTTTCAGAAGACTTCTTCTCTCCTTGTTTCATAGTACTAGAGTTGGTTATTGAATCTATTTTCTGAACATTGAATTTTTGGAACTGTTTTTCTCTTTCATGCTTCCATTTTCTCATGATTTTTTTATTACAGATAGTGTTTATGATCTCTTGAATATTTTGGACAAGACTTCGTTGTGCTTTTGGTTACACACTGATCAATTTATTTATAGATTGGTTTGCAAAATGATTTAGACTGGTGTCTACATTGTATCTTTTGCAGCAAAGATTTTATAATGTATGTTGGAGGTCTAGTGTGGGGGATGGACTGGTGTCCCCAAGCTTATGAAAATAGGCATGCTCCTATCAAAAGTGAGGTACCACTCTTATAAATCTACTTTTTGATCCTTTGTTTATCCCTCTCAAAAGAAAAAGAAATTCAATGATGTCAAATGGACAAGTCTTGTCTCATCTCCAATTCTTTTTCTGCTACCTTCTTTGTTCTAGAGAAAATATTAATTAATGAACTTTTATTGAAATTTGCCATTGAAACTTGACTATTCTAAGCAGACATTCCACATTCATTATTGTTTATTTGAGATGCAATTGGTTACTACTGAGAATGAGAGCTAATCTTGATTTGTCAAGAAGCATATTAAGATAACAATGTAAGAGAAACTCGGGTTAAAGAGTGGGGACAAAGAACTGATAGATTGTATCTTCAAGTTACAGCAGCACAAGGAATTTCGTTTTATTTGTAGCATTTGTCCCTGAACTGTTTGATTCTTCCTCTCCTTAATTGTTTAAAGCTTATGGAAATGCAGCTGTTTTCGATGTGTCATTTAATATGATAACTTACTCATCAAAAATTATTATGTCTGGAACAGTGTTAATGGCCCAATGGAGAACTCTAGAGAGGGCGAAGGAAATGGAATCAATTTAATCATAATTATTTTGGCGTTATAATTTTTACTCACTCTGTACTGAATGTCTCATGTTGATTTACTTTATCAAGAAAGGCCATGTCTTTATCTGCTCCCTTTTGTTAAAAAAAAAACTATATCAAGCACACTTGCTCAGATATGATCCAAATTGATTTCTTGCTTTTTCAATTGATTCTGCAGTTCGTCGCAATTGCTCCTAATCCTCCTGGTTCATCATATAACAAGATTGGTGCCCCACTTACAGGCAGAGGTGTAATTCAGATATGGTGTATGTTAGATCTCATTCAAAAAGATTTAATTGTGAAAGAAGATTTTTTAGCTCAGGTTAACAAGAAGACATATCGAAATTCGACAAGAAGTGAAGCAGCCGTGGGAGAAATATCTGGACCTCAAAAACCGAGAGGAAGACCGAGAAAGAACCCTGGTGAAGCAGTTAAGAAAGAAGCATCTGGACCTCGAAAACCAAGAGGAAGACCGAGAAAGAAACCTGTAACTGAATCTTTAGGTGATCGAGATTGTGACGACCACAATTTACAACCTCTTGCTATAGAGTACCTGCAGGAATCAACAGAACTTTCAGTAGATTTGTCTTGTGGAAATATGAATGAAGCCCAAGTAGATTTTGGGCAAAATCAAGAAAGATCTATTAATGCGGCATCTCTAGATTCTCAGCTTACTGCTTCAAAGAGGAGAGGAGTGAGATACAAGGAAAGATCGAAAGGTCAAACTGAGAATGCTGGTGTGATTCCGCTAACACAAGATGTTGCTGAAGAGTCTCCATTTGTGAGTTCCCAGACAGGTGCTAGCAATGGTCTTGTTTCAGCAGGGTCCAATGAGAGTCGTGCCTCCACAAAGAGAAGAAAAAAAGAAAAAGAAAGAATGGAAAATGAAACTCATAATTCTACCTTGGCTTCGCTAACACAAGATGTGAATGAAGAATCTCCCGACATGTCCCAAACACCTGAGAGCCATGGCATTGTTTCCTCACAGTTTGATGAGAATGGTTCTCATGTAATGCAACACATACCAACTGATGTTTATCTACCTAGAATGGTGTTATGTTTAGCTCACAATGGAAAAGTAGCAAGGGATGTTAAATGGAGGCCTTTAAATCACTATGATGTCTCCAGACATAGAATGGGTTATCTTGCTGTGATGCTGGGAAATGGAGCTTTAGAAGTGTAAGTTCTCCCTTTAATAGTTTTGCTCTTGTATAAAGCTTTCATGGAAAATCCCTATTATTTTTCTCTGGGTTCCTGGTGGGATTTAGAACAGAATAAATCCAACAACAATAACATACCCAGTGTAATCCCACAAGTGGAGTCTGGGGAAGGTAGAATGTACGCAGACTTTACCCCTACCTTGGGAGTTAGAGAGTTGTTTCCGATAAATCCTTGGCTCAAAGAAACAGAATGAATCTACTTGATGCCATTAGTTATGTCGGTAACACCTTTATTTTGAAATTGGAAAGATATAGGGCCACCAATTTTATAACCTATTAAGAGCTTCAATGATGAGAGTGCAGCACAATGGAGCTGTGAACGTGAACTAAATTAAACCCATTTCCAAGCGCCATTTTAAAATCCTTTCCTTTGTTATACAAGTTATGGAAACTGTCGAAGACGTAAGACATGAGGTTTTCCTTTCCTTCACTCTACAAGACACATATATGGACCGCTGCTGAATATCTTAGACATCAGAAAGCAAATAGACTTTCTAGATGGACTTGAAAAGAAAAATCTGCAAACGATTTTCTCCTCTTTGCCTCCCTTTGTAAATACTTCTAACTGAATAGTCAGTGCTTTGCACCTCGTAATCTTGATATGAGAGTGCAACATAGCATATTTAAATCAAATGTCATACAAAGAAAATGTCTGGTTTGATTTGATTTTGACCTAGTTCTATGTTACAATTTCTTAATCGTGTTTTTTATAAGGCATTACTGTTACATCTTTAGATTGGAAAGTTATCCAGATATGTACTGAATTTAAAATGTATGGCTTAGTTAACTATAAAAAATAATTATAATAAGGTTCTAAATGCACTCCTTTAAAAAAAAATGCTTTAAATGCAGTATCACCATTAAAGATCTCTCACCTAGTATTACTTTCAATATACAAAACCTGAAGATCTCTCACCTAAAAAATACTCCTCCTAAATTAGTTTGTAAAAAAACTTAACCCAATAGCTATCAAAAATAAATCCCAGCATACCATCTCCTTATACTGTCGGTAGATGCTCATGGAGCCTCTGAAATGAGGACAATTAGGTGATCAACTCTGACATTTCCAACCATCTCTTCAGGTCACACTCTCTCTTGAACTTATTTCATTTTATTTAAATCCCTCATTGTTCTAATTCTGCTCTTAAGTTCCTTCTTCTTCTCCATTTCTCTTACTCAGCTTTGTTCAAAACATAAGAATAAATTCATCTTAATCCTTTGTAAGGAACTACTAGTATCTTCAAAACACCTTGAGTTCTTTTCCTTCCAAATTGTCCACCAAATTGTTGCAGGGACAATTTTCTATATCAGAAGTTCTATTTGGCATTGTCCACCTTATACCTCTAAAGCTTGTGAACAGATCCCATAGCTGACTGGTCATCTTGCAATGTAAAAACAGATAGCAATTGTCTCTGAATTTTGCCCACATAAATAACATCTTGAGCACAAATGAATTCCTCTTCTCTTAGCTTCTCCTGAGTTACAACTGAATCTTTCACCACCAACCAAGTAAAAATAGCCATTTTATATGGAATTTTTACTTTCCTATATTAATTTCCATTGGCAGTAGATTCAGCAGTGATCCCACCTATTCTTTTTTTCTTTATCTTCTTCACTTAATTGGTCTATTTATTTCCATTTATTGAAAAACTTGTGTTGAGTGTTTCCGCTGCTATGTCTATTCACTTGTTTCTCCATGCCAGAGTGTATAAGGCTTTTGTACACAGTTGAGGAGTTTGAGATGTGTCTTTTTTTTTTTTGAGAAAAAAGGAGTTTGAGATGTTTCTTCGATCTACTTCTTACTTTTTCTATTGATTTTAGGCACATTTTGCCAATTTTGCTTCAGACATCTGTTTGCAATTTGGAATAATCTGTCAAAGTTTGACGGATCTTCATATAAAACTTGAGTTTACATCCCACGTTGTCTGCTGTGATCTTTGTATATGGCTGAAGACTTAGGAAATTTCACTTTTGATATATTTCCATAGTTGAGGAGGATGAAAGAAGACTAAGGTTCCTCCTAAAGTCAAATTCTTTATAGGCTGCTGTAGTCTAGGCCATTTTGATAATCAACTAAGACGGATGGATGTTGAATACCACCAAGAAGGCTCAGCTTGGAGTAATTTCTTAAATGTTTAAGGCCTAAAATGTATTGGGCTGAGGAAATGACTTTGATTTTGTTAAACCTCTATCTCCAGGAAATGGACCAATTTATTAATCATATATGGAAGTATAGTTAGTCAAGATTCTTTTTATACCTTGTATAGTCAGTCAAGATTGTTTTCATACCTTGTTCTTCCTCATTGTTACTTCTTTTAGTTTGGTACAGTTTCTTGCATTCCATCTTTCTCCCACCATAAATTCCCTGGTCTTCTATGTTGTACGATTATGCAATCTCATAACCCTCATTATCTAATGCAGGTGGGAGGTTCCTTTTCCTCATACAATTAAAGCTATTTATCCTTCTGTTCAAAAGAAGGGTACTGACCCTCGTTTCCTGAAATTGCAACCTGTATTCAGATGTTCAATGCTGAAGAGCTGTGATGGGCAAAGGTAGTTTAGTGCTCAGAGTGTAATTGCTCTTTTTGTTCTGTTTGATGATTCAAAATGTCTTTTCTGTGACATAGTTACTATGATTTTTTAAGAAGTTTTACTTTCTGCATTTGCATTCCTATCTTTATGACTTATAGACTGTTAACAATCTTTATCCTAGTGAAGCTAGGATTATGTGTCACATGGTGAACTAAGATCAGGAAAATTCTTGGAACAGTACCATTCAAATAGATTTTCATGATTCAGCATAGTGGGATTGAGGGAATGGATATAGGGTTGTAGACTTCAAAATTGGCTTTTAGATAAGTGTTAAACTTAACAGTGACGAGCAACATCTCTATGTATTAGTTGAGAGTTCTGCGCTATTAACTTTGTCATCTTGTATGATATGTGCATAACCATATTTTCTAGTAGTCCTCCGTTCCCCCATAACTTTCATCTTACAAAGCTCGTATTGGGTATTGGGCATGATAGCTTCTTAACCTTTAAATTGTCTGTACTACAAGTTTAACATTGTCCTTAGTGTGTTGGCTATTACATTGGAACGGGATTTAACCTATGCGCACCCGAAGGGTAGCGGCTGTGGGTTCCCTTGTCATTCAGAAAAAGTTTCCTTAGTGTGCAACTTGTTTATTTCTGTAAAGCTTATAGCATTTTCTCTTTCTACATGATCTTTCAATCTCTCTTAAATTAACCTCTCTCGTTGTTTCCGTCTCTGTTGAAGCATTCCGTTAACAGTGGAGTGGTCTGCTTCACCTCCGCATGATATGATTCTTGGTGGATATAATGATGGAGTGGTACTGGTTCTAATTTAATTTTCTTCTTGTTTCCCTTTGTTTTTTCAAAATAGTTCTGCAGACAACGGTATATTAAGTTGCATCCCTGAACCCAAGTACCTGTTTCAAATCTTAATTTTTGGAGTCTGTTTGTCCTATAAGTCTTGCTCTTATTTCATACACTTGAATCCATGCTTCTGCAAAGTATATAGTCTCATTATTTCTAATCAATATCTTGTTCATATGAAATGCGTTTTGAGTACTTACAGAAGGTCGAGAGTGAGTCCTCTGGACTTTCACTATTTAGCATTGTAAAACTGATAGGTGCTTTTGGATAGGTTGCCTTGTGGAAGTTTTCAGCCAATAATTCATCTAAAGGTATTAACTGACTTCTGTATTGCACTTTTCTTTGGTTTCATGAGATTCAACTTAATAAGGTGGCTGTTTTGTTTGCTTATTCCTCTTCACTTGTTCTAGCTGAGGTCATGTATGTGACATTACTTTGAATGCTGTTTTTTGTTTAAAGTGTGAGTCATATTCTTCCTTCCCCAAAGACTTTTCTCAAGTCATATTATAGTGCTTTTTTTGTTCAGTTGTGATTTCATGTTACAGTCCTTTTGCCTGCAGACACAAGGCCTTTGCTTTGCTTCAGTGCAGATACAGGTCCTATTCGGGCGCTTTCCTGGGCACCGTTTGAAAGGTTTGTGGTGCTAAACTTATTCGATGTCATTCCCAAAAGCAATCTATATGGTTACTTCTCTAAAATAAAGGCCATGTTGCTTTTGATTTTTCATAAAGCAGCATTAATTGCATTATCCTGTAACTGGTAAAGTTTGTGGCTACTTAGTTATTTTGTGGCTTGTAATTTGTTTCAACATAAGTCTGAATATGAAAATTGTAGGGTGAATCAGCATGAAGGGGTTTGTTGTGATGTGTATCTTTCAATGCCCACTATTTTCTTATTGGTTCAAAATTTTTAGTTTTTTCAACAGTATGATTACCATAGTGGGAATGTAGTGACTGTCTAAGCTTCTCTTGTATTTTGCCTGGTTCACTGATTTGCCTGCTTGATACAATGTTGTATGCAGTGATTCGGGGAATGCAAATATTATCATCTCAGCTGGTCACAAGGGGCTGAAATTTTGGAACTTAAGGTAAGCTTGTTTCTATATGCGTTACGTCCTCTGATAGTCTCTGTCATTGTGATTTTTTTCGTTGGTAATCTGTACCCTCTTATTTTCATCCTGCTGAAAGAATAGCAAGAAGCAGAAGAAATACATAATGATTCGAAGTAATCCATACACATTCTTCTGTATTTCTTCCCACTCTCAGTCCTCTTAGTCTCTTGGACGTTTATGCTTTTTAAATATAGAGTTGCAAGTTTTTTTTTGTCTTTTCCATGATTTACTGTGCGTCCTTTTTTCCTTGATGAGACCCATTTTAAAAAAAGAAGATGTTTGCTTTTGATTAGTTTGTGTATATATAACTTTATTTTGCATTATACGCTGTATGTTAAGTCCCAGGGCTCATCATACTTTTGTGAACTATACATAGTGCAGGCTCAAACAGTATTCAACAATGGAATATGGCCTGTTTATATTGCTTTGCTGTAGTTTCTAATGAAAAACAATTATTTGGTTGTATGCTGCTGATAATTGATCGACTGTTTGAAAATTGTTTATCCTCAGATTGTGAGGGTAATAAGGGTACTTTCTTGTTCTTTTGCTAAATAGTATCATAAGGCAACCATGGTTAGAACACAGTGGTCAATCACGCTATAGGAAATCTGCAGTTGCCAGTTGCATTGATTTATTATGGGACTTTCAAGCAATATTAGGTTGCAAAGCTCATACGAGTTACTTGTTGTATTTGCCTTTATAAATATGCGCAC
The DNA here is from genome assembly GCA_018107945.1 of Datura stramonium. Lineage (NCBI taxonomy): Eukaryota > Viridiplantae > Streptophyta > Magnoliopsida > Solanales > Solanaceae > Datura > Datura stramonium. The sequence continues at coordinate 612,195 of JACEIK010000104.1, read as the reverse complement.
GGACACACAACGTATCTACATTTCACAATGGGCCCTATCTATAGACGCTACATAACAACCCTTTTCCACGTAGGATACTATATACAAATCCTATTCCTATTCCTGTTCCTGTTCTAAACATATGTTTTTTTTCTTTTTCTTAATGTCCTACCTTTTATTTCTTACAGGGATCCCTTCCGTCCTTTGCGGGAGTATAACGTAGGCCAGGGAGTTCATATATACAGTGTGGACTGGTTGCCAGAGCCAAGGTATAAGCATATCCTGCTAATGAATTTGATTTGGATATCTACTTTTGATGTCTTTCTCTCAAATTGTATTTGTTAATGTTCATAGATGTATCGTAGTATCATGTGATGATGGGACACTAAAGATCCTTAGCTTGCCGAAGGCTGCATATGATGTACCTGTCACAGGAAACCTTTTAGTTGGGACTAAACAACAGGGATTGCATAGTTTCACTCGGTCTCTACTAGCGATATGGAGTGTGCAAGCTTCTCGAGTAACAGGTTTCAACTTTTCAAAAATCTGTTATCTTTTCCATCTGCAAAGATCTTACTGTTTATATAGATTTAAGTAGTTTCAAAATGAGGTATTTGCGAGCGATCAAACAAGTGTTTGCATAATGACACTGAATTTGTGTGAGAAAAAAAGGGGCATTGTATACTGTTTCATGAGCTTTCTGTCTACAATTTGCACCTTTTGTTTTTGCTAAGGAGGACTGAGGAGGGAGTAGAAGAGAAGGGTGTGCAGTGTTAACTCTCTCTGCGTAGTGGCACAGCTTGGATGAAGACGAAGAATCAGCTTAATTCTAAGACCTCGGGTGTTGGGGGTGGGGGCGTTGTGCTTCTGAAATATATATTTGATATCGATAGATAAAGTTACATTTTCCTTGAGTCTAACTAATATGCTTGTAATCCATCCTGATACATTTCCCTTTTAACTTTTTTATGAGCTCTAGGCATGGTTGCATACTGTCAGGCAGATGGTGCAGCTGTTCGGTTTCAGGTGTGTACTGGTTAAGATTATTTTTGTTAAATCTGTTCTTTATGCGGTTTTTCCTGCTAATTTTTTGCTTTGGGAGAATATAATGGCACTTTCTGTTTTCTCTTTTTTTTTTTCCTGGATTTTTCTTTTGAGTATAGACGTGTTTTTTAATGTTTTGGTTTCCTACTGTACACATCAATAAACACAATAATGAAAGAAGGGAAAGGTAAAATCTGAGCTTACAGCATACATTTGTGTATTCTCTCTTGAATAATGATTGGTCTCCTCTGCAACTCCGGCCAATCGTCCAATTCCCTCTGTATAAGCCACAAATAGTTACAAATCCTCTTAACCATCACGAAATCAACAAGCCTTTCATGTTTATTCTATCTATATCACTTCGATTATTCCTTAATGCACTCATTTTCTCTGATGGCACAGCTTTTTGACATCTTCAGTGACCCTACTGGCATCTTTCAACTCTTCCAGCTTTCGAACCCTTGATTTATCACCTCCAAACATCTTAGAAGTTGCCGTTTCAAGTTTCTCTTGATATACCTATCAGAAAAGAAAAGTTTCTCCACTCTTGTATTTAAAGAAGCCAAGTCCAAAATGAGAGTCTGCACTGTCAATAAAGCACTTGACGGGTCTGAAAATGCATGGTGCACACCCAACATTAGGCTCACATTTCATGTAGAACAACCAATGCTTCGCTGTCTGTGAATTTTACTCCTGATACAACCTGTTAGGTTTAACAGCCGCAGTAGCGATGTTTCTCATTCGAAAGCCTGGTCTCTCGAGTATTCAATGTAGCCTCACTCATTCAATGGCACTTTCTTGACTGATGATGCTTGGCGTGATTACCGTTGAACATATTTAGTGTTTGATGAGCTTCTGTATCTCTGTATATTAGCATGTAAAGAAAGACTTCAAATATGTATTACTTGTGAGGTAAACTGTATGCTTGTCCAATTAGCGACCTTATTCATATTACTATTATACTCAGATGACTAGTAAAATGGAGAATGATGCTATGAGAAATCGTACCCCACATTTTCTCTGTGGATCATTTTCCGAGGATGAATCAGGTATCTACGTCGTTACTCCAGTGCCAGATACTCCCTTCCGAATGATTTACTCGGGGAAACAGTGGCGTGATGCCCTCCCGAGATATCCACATGTTGTTAATTCAGTCCCAAAACAGGAGAAACGAGTGATAGAGCAATCACATGAACAACCCCTGGGTAATATGTTGAACTGCTCTACTGATTTTCGTTTACCAATTTTGCTACCTCAATGATAACTCTGTGATACCCATTCTGAGCATGGTTCATCCTGTTGTCTTGCAGCTCTATGTTATGGCAATGATCCGAACGTTGAAGTAGGATCAGATGACGAGTTAGCGTCTCAGAAGAGTGAACAGACACCCAAAACAAAAACAAAAACCACGAGCAAGAAACCGGAAGCTGATGAATGTGATGTTATACGCAATGAAGAAGAACCAACAAGATCGAGAGAGAAATTTGAACAGTTACCTCCCAAAGATTTGTCGGTCACCCGGATAAGATGGAATATGAACAAAGGCAGTGAGAGATGGCTGAGCTATGGAGGAGCTGCCGGGCTGGTACGCTGTCAACAGATTGATTTATAGACTGTATGAGTAACTACAAGAAGGGGTAGGGAGAAGATGTAGATTATAAGCTTGTATTAGTATTAATATTGGCATGTATTGCACTATCTAATTATAGGTTATCCCCTTAAGAGATAGTGTATGTTGTGTATGTATATTAGCAATTTCAAGAGAAGTATGGTTATAATAATGGTAGGAGTATAATTGACCAATAGACTCTTGATTTACACGAAAAATCAGTCCAATGAAAACTTGACCGTTATATGCCTCTAAACTATGCGATATTGCATGATTGCATGATAATGCCCGTCGTTTAAAGCTAGGGACAAATGTGCCTTTGCCGTTCAAAAGTTGAGCTATCCATGCCCTTAATGAGACCGAATCCGTCAGACTCATTTTCCCAAATAATACCCAAATAACTAGTCGACCCATTAACTCGATGGACGGGTATCTCAGTGCAATATAAGCAAAGTTTAAGGACATATTTGACTTTTTCTTTCATATTATATACATACTAAGAAAGATTGTTATAACGAGGTTCGAATGTATTTATGCATATATAACATAATTTATATTCAGGATAATTGATTAAGAGATATAAACTATAAACAACTAAGGATGCTTCTGTAATAGTTTGTTAAATTGAGAAACTAGGTAACTCCTTATAAATTTATGTGACATCCTTTCCTAATGTCTTCTTAAAACAAATAGAGACACAATGTTGTAATTAAAAATAATTTAACTTTTAACCACATAAATATTACTACCAACATTTTAAAATGTAGTTTTTCGTCAAATTAATATGACAAAAGTTACAAACTTATATAATTTTTAAATATTTAAATTATCGAATTAATTTAATTTTATTAAATTTTAAATTTTAATTAAATTGATTCTCGAAAAGTGAAATGTGACAAATAAAATTGAAAGGAGGGAATATTATATATATACTTAAGATCACACATCTCAATTTTTTTATTTTTTATTTTTTAAACTCTGTATCGAGTCAAATTATGAAATAGAAAAATACTTTTTTGAAATCATGCACTATTTAACTCAATTTAAAATTCAACACAAATTTGGCAAACAGAAAAAAAAGGTTAATATATAATCAATGGAATTTAATACAAACTCGGAAAAATAATACTACAACCAATAATTTTTTTCTTTTTTTAAACCTTTCGTATCCCAGTTATTCATGGAAAAAAAAAAACTTTTTCCTATATATACCCCTAACAAACAATCAAAAATTTCTCCCAATAGAAAAACTCTTTTTCCTCTTTTAGTATAACAAAACCAAAAACAAAAAAAAAATGGCTTCATCACAAGCCGCTCTCCTCCTCCAAAAACAGCTTAAAGACCTAAACAGACACCCGGTCGATGGATTCTCCGCCGGTTTAGTCGACGAGAACAACGTTTTCGAGTGGAGCATTTCAATCATTGGTCCACCAGAAACCTTATTCGACGGCGGATTCTTCAACGCCAAGATGAGTTTCCCGACGGATTACCCAAACAATCCGCCGACCGTGAAATTCATCACGGAGATCTGGCATCCGAACGTGTATCCTGACGGTCGGGTTTGTATATCTATTCTCCATCCTCCCGGTGACGATCCGAATTTTTATGAGCTGGCGAGCGAGCGGTGGACGCCGGTGCATACGGTGGAGAGTATCATGCTGAGTATAATTTCGATGCTTACGAGTCCAAATGATGAATCGCCGGCGAATGTTGATGCGGCGAAGGAATGGAGGGATAATAGGGCAGAGTTTGTGAAGAAGGTGAGACGCTGCGTGAGGAGATCACAAGAGATGTTGTGAGCAAACTTTACTTGATTTGCAAGCAAAAACAAACTTTTTTATTTAATTTTTTTTCAGTTTTAGAACCTTTTTTTTTTGGTATTTAAATTAAGGGCAATACTTTTAGAGTTTTAACAAATTGGATGCTTTATGGTTTCGTTTTATTAGATTGTTGAAGTATTTTTTCAAAATTTTTCCTGCAATTTAATGGTTATCATGTTAGGATCGAAGATCTACTAAAATTACAATAAATAATTGATCTGAATTTATAATATTAAAAAATATAATTTTAATAGTTGAAGGAGGTATAGAATTGAAATCCTAATTTCGCTTCTGAATATAGAATAATTAAGGTAGATAGCAAACGGTGGAGGTTGGAATTTACTTAACTCGGAAGAAACGGTGGGGAAGTCGAGAAGTTCCACCCACTTTGAAGTAAAGTATTTATTTTTGATTTTCAAACTCATGAATTTGCGTTGTGAAGTTCCACCCACTTGGGGGTTAAAGCATTTATTCTTAGTTTTCAAACCGATGAATTTGTGTCGAGTAGTTCCATCTATTTTGAGGTAAAGCATTTATTCTCGATTTTTAAACTCATGAAATCGTGTCGAGAAGTCTCTCTCACCTACTTTGAGGTAAAGTATTAATTATCGGTTTTCAAACTCATAAATTCGCGTCGAGAAGTCTCACCCGCTTTGAGGTAAAGCGTTTATTCTCGCTTTTCAAACTCATGAATTTTTGTTTAGATCTTTTGAATTGTTTGTGAGATTATCATGATAACCTAAGAGTACTTAATCTGTTGTTTGATAGAGGAAATTGTTTATTATTTTGAACTTTGTTCCTAGCTATATATGTGCTATCTTTTCTCCATACCAAAACTTTCTTCAATATGTCATGTGTTGATGTGATACCAATTCCTCCTTCCTTAGTGTAGGGTAGCACAGTGAGAATAATGTCATACATGATTTGACATTCATCTTAATTTCGGCCTTTTATTTTCTTTCTTTGAAATACTTGTATGCTGGTACAAATGATGTATCATAGTTAACATATGAAACAATGATAGATCAGTAATCTTATACTTCACGACTCATCTAATCAAGCAAAAATTTCAATTTAATTTTAAGTTCAAGCCCTAAGAATGGAGAAATTACTTCTCGGCAAAATTCACTTCCTTTTTAATGGGCTATGCAGGGTTTATGTCCAAATCCTTTCATTGAAAAATAACACCATATATATAAAGTTAACTTTTTCCTTTGCGTTGATGATATATATATAATCCAAATATATAAATTAAATTAGTACAACTCAATCAAATAAAATTACATCAATTTTTGGGATTTATGACTCCTTGTGTAGTAGCCATTTCCATCTTTTTCTTGGATGAATAAATGCATCTATGAGCAATACAAAGAGGTGCAAGAGTTCTAGGACAATGTGCTTCACTACAATCTCCCGTTTTAGCATTGAACTCTTTGTATTATTTAAAATTATAAGTTCAAGTTACTGTTTAGTGGATATTTATACATAAATTTATGCTCCACGCTGAAGATAACGGGTTCAGAATTCGCATTGTTGCATCTGTTTATGACCAAAGGCGAATCAAAAATTTTGAAATATATATGAGTTCCTACGGTGAACCAAAGTTTGGTTCACACACCAAAATATTTATAGATACGTGTGTGCGTGTAAACCCGTAGCAGACACGGTAGAGCCTCCCACCTCCACTTCCTTTGACGGAGTGTATAAAATGTGTGCAACATATCTTGACGCAAATACTAATGATTGATTTCATAATTTGAATATTTTTTTTGCTAATAAAAGTAAGTAATTAATGACATTAATTAAAAGTGAATTTAAATATAATAAACAATAATTAAAATTTAATCAATCTTCATGTGAGAAAACAATAAAATATGGGTCAACACACTTATAATGTGACACTTCCACATTATTACTCAATATAACAGTTTTAAAATCGATATTTATTTAGGAAATCTAAACATACATGACGAGAAATTTATTTCACAGTTAATATATGTGACCGTTAAAATTGAGCACGAATAAATTTTTGTTCTAACATCAATCCTCGGGTTTCACGCCATGTTGTGAAACCACTTCAAACTTTGACTTGGCAAGACAAACGCATCTATGAAAAATACAATAAGCTCGAAATATATAACAATCATAACATTCATCGCTACTATTACAATGCTTCAATTTTATCTCTTCCACCTTACTGGATGAAATATCTGCAACTGAAAATATTTAAAAAAACTAATTAAATTATCATTCTATATATATAGCAAAAAACTGTTCGTAATTCTATTTAGCAATGAATTATCAAAATAATAATAAATAAATAACAAATTATTTAGCAGTAAATTAGGGCCAAAGAGAGTAAAAATTGAAAGAACAACAAATTAATAATCATTAGCAACAGGAAAAAATTATTTCAAAAGA
>JACEIK010000104.1:514143-553997 GCA_018107945.1 Datura stramonium | reverse complement strand
CTATAATAGCAGTGATATTCAGTATAGTGATATGCTTTTTATAAAATTACTCATTTATAATAGTCATACTCAAATATTGTGCAATGTTATTTTGTAAGAAATATATTATGTATTAATATTCATGATAATCATCATTAATGTTATCCACATACTAAATTTTAATTACCAATATATAAAAGAAAAAAATTATAGTAAAATAGTGTTCACTAGTTGTGGTCCTAACTTCACGAGAAAAGGCTACGGGTATTTACATTTTTTTACATTCATACTTCTTTTTTTTGGTTAAATCGATTAATATATACGTTCATTCTTCTTGGCATACAAAATCATTAAACTAGGCTTTCACGTACTTTTGTTTATAACAACTAAATGCACTATCAGAAATAGAGATTTTTTCCACTGCGCAATCAATGAAAAATTTGTGTTATAAAATATGATTTTTCCATCAGTTTAGCGCCGAACCATTTCACTGGAAAAATGCATGGTGGAAAACAGATTCTCACTGAAGTAGTGGGAAACTTCATGATTTTTTCATGTGAAAACATTATTATTTTTTTCCCACCGATATCAGTAGGAATAGCCACTTAATATTTTTCGGTGGGAAATTTCAATAGGAAAATAGTGAATTTTTTTTAGTAGTGATGAGATATAAATATCAAATGTTAGCACGCATATATAACAACTCCACACTATAGCATCCATAAAATTTTCCGACAAATGCTGTCATTATGAAAAATAAGTTGTTATAATTAAGGAATCAGAATCACGCGTAGAATGGGGGCAATCTCGAACTCAGAAACACATGGTTAAGGTTCTTTCATATGAAAAAAATGATCAAAACGTCAGACGAAATATGTCTCAATTAAAAATAATAATAATATACCGGACACGTCACACAATTCTATAAATAGTTATATTCGAGATCATACTAAAAGGGCAAAATTTATGATCATCGAATGGACATAATAGCAGAGGAAGTTTTAATAGCTCGATAATTTTCACAGGCACAAATTCCGCTTTTATACACGGATTGTAATGATTTATTGAAAGATTTGTCATCTTTCCAAATGACAAACTTCTTCTTATTTTAATTTTTAAATTAATTAGTCTTCTTAATATATAGTCAAGTTGATTAAATGTTTATATTAGTGTTTCATTGTGGGGCCATATGGTACAAAATCAACAACTAAATGTATAGTATTTATTAATTTTTTGATATTCGAAAATTATTAACTCGACTAATTTAATTATGCACGGTAAAATTGTCATCAAATGTCTTATTATATGGACCTACCAAAAGTTTGGGATTATCACTACTTTTTGCAAATAATTAATAACCATGACAACAATAATTCACTATTAAACTTTTTGAAATTATACTATGCATTATCTGTTCGTAGAAATTTTAAACTTTGTTTTTCAGGATGATTTTATCAAATTTGATGAACCATTAATAAATGTGAATATGATCGTTGAACGTTAAACTTAATACAAGGTATTAGCTTGAGACGTTGTTATGATCATATCTTTTAAGCGACGATCAGAAACAGAGCTAAGGAACGCGAGGGGTTCACCGAATGTTTATATTTTATATATAAGATTACTATTATCTTTTATGTATATAAATTTTACTTTTTGACTTTAAAATTTCTTTACAGGAAAAAGAATATTGTATCACACTAGGTAGATATAAATTATGCATCTGTGGTTGAAATTAAATTAAAGAAAATAAGTTGGAATGTCTTTTCTCTTGATTTTCACCACAAGAAATAGTGTTAATAGTATATTGTTAGTGTCTCTGGCTAATATGTTGCCATATCACACTCTTTACTAAAGATGACAATTGTCACATACTCCTTTTTGGAAAAGGACTAGTTGTGGATAACTTGGTTAATCTTTGCTTCTTCTTCTTTTTTTTAAAATTAGATCTGTGGTTTGATATTAGTATTGGAGTCCGACTAAATTTAGATTCACATACATGACTTATTTCTAAAAAGGACTCTTCCAACATGAAATATTTTAATTCTGAATGACTTAAAACTGAGACCTTTGATTAATGATGAAAATCTCAATCATTTTATCACAATTCGCGTTAGTGTGTAGTTATTGACTTATAACCAAACAAATGAAAAAGAAGAAACTAAAAGAAGACAATATGATTAAATTCTACTGAATTACTCTCTATCTTTCATTTTACGTGATATTATTTTCTTTTGATTCATTAAATATTAAATAATAAATATATATTATTTGTTAGATGACAATATATATACAATATATCATTTTCTTAACGAGGAGTTAGCTCTATATCATAAAGTTGAGAGGGATATATTTGGCCTTCCAAATTGAGTAATTCTCCATTTTTTTCTTTCTATTGTTATTTTGCTAAAAAGAAACCAAGTAAATAAATAAATTAAAAAGGAGAAAAAAAAAGGTAAGTCCAGGGTTATAAAAGACATTTTACAGCATAAAACAACTTTAAACCCTAACAACTTTTTTTTTTTTAAATCATAGTTCATTTTTTCCTGCAGTTGATTGCTCAGGTTCAATCTTTCTTCATTTATTTTTTTAAAATCTAAACTTCATTTTTACCATTCATAGCAAATATATATTCAATTTAATTTAATTTTTATGCTTTGGATAGGTGGTAAGTATAATTATATATAGTTCACAAGAAAATCTTCAACCATGAGGTAATTTTTCTTAGCATTTTCCAGTACATTTTGATTTATATCCTAATTTTTATTTTTATTTTTTTTCTTAAGTTGAGTAATGGCCATTATTGGGTCTATGTATATGTGAATATTAAATAAATATGTCATGAATAGATTTTGGTATTGATATGAAATGAGGTTAAATGAAGAATTAAGGATTGATATAGCCGACCACAACTTGTTTGGGAATGAGGTGTAGTTGTTGTTGTTTTGTTTTCTGGGTAGTGTGGAAATTAACAGAGTGGAGATGGGAATGTTACATTTTTCATTAAAGTCTTCAACTTTTTTTTGTTGTTAAACTTCTGATGTAATGTTATATTGCTAGAGGATTATTAGATTTCCTGGTGAATGGGGTTATTTGAATATAAATGATGATTCTTTTTCCAATATTGAACAAGTTTTTAATGAAGAGGTTCCAAATGGACGATGATTGGGGTTGTTCATTTATCTTTGGTTTGTGAAGTTGGTTGAATCACAAGTTTTGCAATGATTTATTGAGGTTATTTTAGGATGTTGGGTTGCTATATTTTTAATTAAATTAGGATCTTGGGTTACTTTTACTGTTATATTGTATTCCTTGGAAATTTTCTGAAGGAATTGTATATTTGTACTTGTTTTGGTAACAGTAAGTTACAGAGTGAGGCTGTAAGAGAAGCTATATCACAAGTAGCCGGTGATGCAAAGGAGAAAAAACGTAATTTTACTGAGACAATCGAGCTGCAAATTGGATTGAAGAACTATGATCCCCAGAAGGACAAGCGTTTCAGTGGTTCTGTTAAATTACCACACATTCCCCGTCCCAAGATGAAGGTTTGCATGCTTGGTGATGCTCAGCATGTGGAGGAGGTAATTTGACTTCTCACAATTTCTAGGGCGTGATTTGGATTGTATTGCAAACTATTGTTGTATTATTCTCATTATCATTTATAACTCTAAAGCAAGAGATGATCTAGTTTTTAGATTCGTACGGCAATATAGTGTGTCACTCTGCCTGTTTTAATCTATGAGGTTGCCTTTGATAATTATCTTAACATTGTGTCAGCTCTTCTAGTGGTATAGTGACCGTTTGGGCAGACATTTTTTTTATCTTTACTTATTCTTTTTTTGTAAATTTGAGATTTTGAGTGGTTTTGTTAAGTGTTGGACATTACTTCACACTCTTCCCCTGTTCAGAAAGTGAAAGATTCTATATGATCAAGTTTGAGTTGTCAAGTCAAAATAGTTTCATGCTAGGCTTTTGATAATTGGAGCTAACTTCTCCATTTTTATATACTGCAGGCTGAGAAGATCGGTTTGGAGTATATGGATGTTGAGGGGTTGAAGAAGCTGAACAAAAACAAGAAATTGGTGAAGAAGCTAGCAAAGAAGTACCACGCTTTCTTGGCATCTGAAGCTGTTATCAAGCAAATCCCTCGTCTTTTGGGCCCTGGTCTCAACAAAGCAGGCAAGTTTATGTGAATATTCTTGGCCTTTAATTCTTTTTTCTTGGCATACCTGAAAGCCATATAATTGCCTTTTAAGATGTCAAATTGTTTTCCTATCTGGTTGGTGATATCACTTCTTTTTCTACTTTAAGATCGTTACATTACTTGTAGCTGATGTTCACTTTGGTTTTGTTGAGCCGGTTTCAGGTAAGTTTCCTACTCTGGTGACACATCAGGAGTCTTTGGAGTCAAAAGTAAACGAAATGAAAGCAACTATCAAGTTTCAGCTCAAGAAAGTCCTCTGTATGGGTGTTGCTGTGGGTAATGTCGCCATGGAGGACAAGCAAATTTTCCAGAACGTCCAAATGAGTGTTAACTTCCTCGTCTCATTATTGAAAAAGAACTGGCAAAATGTAAGTTCATTTACTTTGATTCCAGTATGGCATAGATATCTTTGGTTTGCAATCGTCCATCCTCCCATCATCGTGTCTCTTTGGCTTGCTGTTGAAACTATTTGTCGTTCCAGCTTAGTTTTCTAGCTTATCCTTTTATTCTTCCTTTCTGGTTTGGTTCTCGCAATAGTTCATGGTTAATCACCGTTCAGCTTCCACCTCTCTCTCCTTTGTTTTTTGGTATCTCTATTTGGCTCTTAATTTGGGGAATCTTTTAGGTTTTATCGCCACTGCTTACCATATAATTTCTATCCTCTATCTTTTACTGAGAATCTCCGATCCTCCTAAAATGCCACTGCACCTGCATAGGATGATCTAACGCACACTCGACTGCATTTATGAAGGATCCAAGCAACATAGGTTTCTTGTCATACTCTGTACTGTAGCTTTGAGTATTTATGTCCAATGATTATCAAGATACAACATAGACTTTTGCAACCATGGTTTGTTGATTCTTGGTCTCTTGCTGTGTTGCTTGGGTCCTCCTAAAATGCACCCACTGACTACATTTTTGAAGGATCTGAGCAACATAGATTTCTCGTCATACTCTATAACTTATGTATGTATGTCCAATGATTATCAAGATGCAACCTTTTTTTCTTTTGGAACCATGGTTTGTTGATTCTTCATCTCTTGCTATGTTACGTGCATCCTCCTAAAATGCTGCCGCACCTATGTTGGATCATCTGACACACATCCGACTACATTCTTGAAGGATCCAAGCAACATAGATTTCTCGTCATACACTGTAGCTCGAGTATATATGTCCAATTATTATCAAGATACAATATAGATTTGCAGCTGTGGTTTGCTGATTCCTCATCTCTTGCTATGTTGCTTGGATCCTCCTAAACGCCACACCTCCGTTGATCAGACACACACACCTACTACATTTTTGAAGGATCTGAGCAACATAGATTTCTCGTCATACACTATAGCTCGAGTATGTATGTATTGTTTTTACAACAACGGTTTGTTGATTCGTTCTTTTTGTTCTGTGCACAGGTTAGGTGCTTGTATCTGAAGACTACAATGGGAAAGCCAGTCCGCATCTTCTAAGTTGATGTACTGTTTAGTTTTGTTTGCTATATAGAGTTGTTCTATAGGAGCCAAACATAATTTTGAGTTGTTTGGCAATGCTTAAAATCTTTTTGTTTTCCTTTTTTCTTGTATTTTTCTTTCATGTTATTATTGAGCTACCTTCATTATTTTTTGTCAAAAGTGACTTCTGTATCCTTTATGGAAAATTTTGAAGCTAACACAGCCGCGAGGCGAAGTCAAGATTTCAATTTTATGAGATTTAGATTACAACTTCAAGTTCTAAATTTAACATGTGTATATTTAATGAATTTCTTGCTACAAATACATTGTTTCGGCAACAACTATTGAGTTTGGTTGAACTCATATTTGGGCTTCTATCTCCGCCTTTGAACACAATTGTCATTTATTTTAGAGAGTTTTTACTTAGAATTTCATAGTTGATCTCATAGATACCTATAAAATTTTTGCGGAACATTATGTATGGCTTGGAAGAAGATATTTTTCATATCCTTTAAGATTCAAGTGGTTTCAAGGGCGAATTTATCAAATTTGATTAACCATCAATGCGTAGTCCTAATGTAGGAGAATTTGGTCAGAGAGTTGGAGACAAATCCTAAAACCCATTATTTAACACACAAAAGAAAACAACAACAACAATAATAACTCAGTGAAATTTCATCAAGTGGGGTTTGAAAAAGTTAGAATGGACGCACACCTTACCACTAACTTTCTAATAACAACCAAAAGAAAAAAAAAATTAAAATCATGTGGGTTACATTTGGATTGGGCCTTAAAAAGCCCAAATTTTCTAATCAACTATATGATTTGATTTGCAATTGCATTCATACAGATCTTCTTCTCGCTTTTGATTATTTGCTCTCTCAGGTAAGATTTTTTTTTTTTTATTAAATTTTTTTTGCACTTTTTCCTCTTTCAAATGGCTGAAAATCTTCGATTTCCGTTTGATTATGAACCGATTAGGATTAGCTAACTGAAAGTAAATTTGTAGAAAGGATTTTCGTCCGTAGCTGGATCGCTCACTAAACTTGCGGCTTAAGTTTCAATGGTTCGAGGCATGAAGAACTGATAAATAATAAATGTTGAGAATTACTTTTTGGTATCTGTTTGGATTAGCTGATTGAAAGTAGCTGATAAGTAAAAATTGCTGAAAAATTCATTTTTTTCCGTACTGAAATTGATTTTATAAATGAGATAGTTGATGTGTTTGGTAAAAAAAAGTGCGGAAAACTAAATTCTAAAGCATGTGTATACTCAAATAGCACAAAATGGGCAACTCATTATTTTTATGAATGAGAAATCTCCGTTTGGAAACGAATGTCGGATCCAGAATTGTGAGTTTATGGGTTTGGATTTTAGGAAATGCAGCTTATTGAGTTTTGGATAAGTTATTTATACATATTATGTGGATTTCTTACCACAAATATAATGTTTTGGCTAAAAGCTATTGGGTTCTGTTGAAACTGTAAGTGATACTCTAGCTCCGCCTCTACTTGGAAATTTTCATATACCTCATCTTTCATTTAGTTTTCTACCCTTTTAGTTAATTTGGGATAAAGGCATTGGGTTTTGGCCAAAATTTTATTTTTTCCAGTGGAATTTGTTTTTGGCATTTTACTTGCATTGTATTTGGTCATATATGGATCCTTATTAGTTTTTCATGCTGGAAAATTGGTTAGTTTTTGAAGGCAATGATGCAGAGTGAAAATTCTGTTGAAGATGCATTTCATATCCGTAAGCTGGAGATTTCAGACAAAGAAAAGGGTTTCATTGAATTGCTGAGACAATTGACTGTCTGTGATTCTGTCTCAGATGAGAAATTTAAGGAGAGATTTGAAGAAATCGCGAAATATGGAGATGACCATTGTATTTGTGTTATTGAAGATGTCCGATCAAGGAAGATTGTTGCAACCGGAAGTGTGTTTATCGAGAAGAAGTTTGTAAGGAATTGTGGCAAAGCTGGACATATTGAGGATGTTGTGGTTGATTCGAGTGCTCGCGGGATGCAATTAGGTAAGAGAATTGTTGAGTATCTTGCTGATCATGCTCATTCAATGGGGTGTTATAAGGTAATCCTTGATTGCACTGAAGAGAATAGACCTTTCTATGAGAAATGTGGTTTTAAGAAGAAAGAAATTCAGATGGTTAAGTATTTCGTTTGATGAATAATTGTGTTAGTTGCTTTACTGAGATTTTTGGAATTAATTTTGTAAGATTGTTGTTTCTGTACTGTGTTTATCATAAAGATAAATGGTTTGACAAGTTTGATTGCCATCATTCACCTAATCTTCTGTTTTCTTGTATGCCCTATGGCTTTGCTTTGAGCATTCGTTTGTTTTTGACCAGTGTGAACCCATCTGCACTGATGTCAATTTCTCTGCAATGAGCATGAACATGTCGTTTCTTCGATTTTTTGGATCGAATATCTTGTCCTTATCTCATGTATTCCATAATTGCTTCATAGATAGTTTTCTATGAGTAACTTTCAAGCAATTATTGTATCCAGTCTTTATTTATAATATGGAGTTACAAAAATTTAGATCTTTTTTCAAAATCAAAATTAGACGATCATTGAGAAGAAATGGATCATGCTGCTCTATTACACCCGGAAGGCCTTATGCTTAACAATGATGAAAGTGCTAAAATTCTCTTCCTTTTTGTACTATAACATAAACTTGAGTACTCCACTATGGTAGATTAACGAACATGTTGTTTAGGTCAAGAGTAACCCGGTGTTTCCACTTGAGAAGATCTTTATGTAGCTCAAGAATGACCTGGTATTCCACTTAGAAGTTCATACATTAAATCTCAGCACATCCACTACATTGTGGTGAAAAATCAAGAACCACTATTATAGGAATACAGATGACCATCCTTCCATATACAGTCATGTCTTTTGGTTCACTTTGGTCGTTTGCATTACTAGTGTATTCTTCTGCCGCTGTTATCACTTTTCTTGATAGGCCAGTTATTTGCTGGGTGAGTTCAGTTGGTAAAAACTTACCTGCATGGGTGTTTTTGCACTAAGCTAATGAATGAAGACACGTGTCTTTGCTCCGATTTTTACTAGTTAAAAAAACAGTCTTTTACATATGTTTTCTTAACTCGTCAAGGTTGGAAATAAGATGCATGCTCAGTACTTATCATATTTGAAATTTTTCCGAAACTGGTTTTCTCATGTTTAGAAACTGATTCATTTCAGCGTCTTTGTATCACGTCAGTCCACATCAAATTCCACATCTTCATTGCCTCTTCTGTAATTCCTCACCTTCTCTTTGGAGCTTTGCAGCAGCCTATTCTGCTGAGGCCCCCATGTATTTGCATTGCCTTTAATCTTACAATAATCTGAATTGAAGAAGTTCTAACAATCAGATTCTTAACAAGTTCCTACCACTCACTTATTATACTGGTGAAAAGAGATTGGCAAAGTGGAAAAGCGAATATCTCTCATTAGGAGGCAGGATGATACTAGTGAAGAGTGTACTATGTTCTTTGCCTACTTAAGTTCTATATTCCCTTTTCATGTCAAAGTGGAAAGGAGACTTTAACTCATTGAGAAGGAATTTTGTTTGGCAAGGAAACAGATAAAGTAGGTGCTTTCATCTGGTGAATCTGAAATCTCTTATTACCTCTAAGAAAATGGTGGACGTGGCATCAGGAACTTATGCCGACATAACAAATGTTTGTGAATGAAGTGGCTATGGAGATACAATGTTGAAGAACAAGCTTAATTGAGGGAAGCAATCTGTCACAAATATGGACAAGAGAGCCAATGGTGTTCTGAAATAGTGAGAACATCTTTTGGCGGTGAGTACTTGGAGATCTATTAGATCACATTGGTTTGCTTTTGCTACAAAGATTTGGTTTATTGTTTAGTCTCTGACACTGAGCAGCAAGATATCAACTGGCCTTGGAAGTACATTTGGAAAGTTAAAATACCATTCAAGCTGGCTTTGCTTTTTCTGGTTGGCGACTAAACAAGTATGCTTGACTCAGGAGAATGTGAAGAGAAAGGGCATCCATTTAAGCTCTTGATGTTGTCTATGTTCTGCATATGCAGTGAACACTTGAGGCGGAACAAGGATTTTTTGTTTATGGGTTCTAGACCATAATTTTTTTTCTTTTGGTTACTTGGTTCTGGATGTATTAGTTATATAAATCAAATGAAATTTTAACACAAACACGATTTGAGTCAAAGCTGTTGGTTTCTGCCGATCTAGTAGCTAATGGGGTGGCTCCGCCTCAGGAGAACAACCATCTTTTTCTACATTGCGGAGTTCTGGCTGTGGCAACTATTTCTTTCTGTGATTGGTCTTAAATGGAAATATGCCTAAGCCTACATGTGATCTTTTGAAGTGTTGGAACAATGTCGGAGGCGGTGTTAGACAAAAGAAGTGGTGGAAAACAATTCCAGTATTCAAACGATGGACTGCACGAGAAGAAAGAAATGACGAGGTGTTCTGAAGACATAAGCAACTGTATATTGTTTCACTTTTTCGTGTAAAGAGAATTATGTTGATGATGTTGGAACTTTGTTAGAACTCACAATAGTTCTTGTAAGATGAATAAGGACATTGCCTTCCGGCAAAGTATTTGTGCTGATTGATCTATTTGTCAAGACCTTATGAGTGAATTTCCATTTGTCATTTTTTTATGGTCATTTAAAAACAACATACATGCCTAGTGTTACAACAAGTGGGGTTTGGGGAGGATGGTGTATATGCAGACTTTACACCCTGCAGGTAGAGGTGGTTTTCGATAGATCTTTGGTTGGGCCTCAGATGTGTGATATGATAAGGAAAAAGAGAAGGCCGCCATGCCATGGCTGCAAACACCGGTTGCACGTGAGAGAGAAAGAAGTCTCACGTGATCGATTTGTGATGAAGGGGATAGTATTGTGACTTTTAAGTGATAAACAATGTTTATTTATGGTAAAAGGATATCTTATGACTACTTACAAATTGAATAAAAGAAAATGATCTTTTTAAATCTCCACGGAACCTATATAGAAAGGTTCTACACAACCAGAAGAAAATAGCTAGATGCAAAATCAGTAATGACCAAACCAATGATTTGCAAAGAAAAAAATAACCCATAATCTAGATCATAATTCAGAAATTCCTCATAAAACAAATCTTTTTCTTATATACATACACTAGTTTTTGGGTAATTTTATTGATATGAATACCCAGCATTAAGAAAATGCTAGGATAAGAGTTGAGAAAGTGAAGCATGCTGTATCATTAATGTTAGCAAAAAATACAATTGTGTATTTTTGTAGTGAGAAATCCATTTGGAGCCCATTCTTACAGCCAACTGCAACTTTCGAAACTCGGGGATGATGGGCCCGCCTCTCTACCCTTCTCCACATAAATACTAGGTATAGTTCGCTTGGCGTAGAGCTCAAGGAAAAGACAACAACAACTGTGCTTCAAGGTCATTACATTCTGCTTTTTGCTCTCAAAAGTTCGATTGTTTCTTTCTCTCCAAATAAGTATTGTCTTTTCAAGTTGGCAGCTTCTTCTCCATCTTTTCTTTGTCATTATCCGATATAGCTACTGATTTAAAGCTTAAATGCTTCCAACGCTACACCCCAATATCTCAGCGTGGAGCTGCAAATAGCATTGCTCCTCTTCCTTGGAGCAACTGTATAGTTGTCTCGACCTATAAGTCACGGGTTTGAGTCAGTGGAATCAGCCACTAGCCCACTACTGATACTTGCATCAGGGTAGGCTGCCTGTATCACACCCCTTGAGGTGCGATCCTTCTCCTGACCCTATGTGAATGCAGGATGATTTCGTGCGCACAGCTGCCCATTTTTATAGCATTACTCCTCTCATCGAGTTGACAGTAATCTTTGTTGACAGATAAATATTAGGCCTGTCTCTTCTGCTTAACGGGACAAGAGTATGGCACCAAATGGCCTCTATTCTCTTCTACAACATCATTATTACCAACTGAAGTCTTACCAGTAATCTCCACAAGAGCATGATCCTTTAAGGAAACAATGGAAACGGTTATTATCCCGCAAGATAATTTCCCTCTCCGTTATCTTCGAGATCAGCTTGAAGAATGTATGACAATCACCACAGATACGAAGATTTTTAATTATTCTGATAACTTCACTAGGCTTAGTATTTAGTAAGCCAAATGCAAGCGCAAGCTTCTCGCTGTGACAGCCTACAAACTGCTCCTTCTCCTCCTCTTCAATGTCAAATAGAACGTATTCTGTTTTTGGAACATAGCCTGCCTCTCGTAACTCCTTGCTCAGCTCGCTGAGTTTAGCGTATATCTTCTCTGATATAGAATGATATGTATCTCCAACGAGAAATTCATGAACAATTCCATCAATCTCTATCCAACTATATGCAGGAATCTTCTGCATTCTTCTCTCGTTCATACAAGACCTGATCTTTTCTGAATCGTCCCATTTATTGTTAGATGCATAGATATTTGATAAAAGAACATAATTTCCTGAGTTCCACGGTTCCAATTCAATCAACTGTTTTAGCACATGTTCAGCCAACTTAGTATCACGATGTAACCGGCAGCCACTTAGCAGAGCTCCCCAAATGACGGCATTAGCCTTCATTGGCATGTTTCCGATCAACGAGAGAGCTTCATCCAGCAAACCAGCTCGGCCTAGAAGATCAACCATGCATCCATAATGTTCAATCATTGGTTCCAAAGCATACAAGTGAGTCATGCTCTGAAAATATTTGCGACCATCGTCAACAAGGCCAGCATGAGTACAAGCACAAAGGAGACCCATGAATGTGTTTCCGTCAGGTTTTATACCAAGTTTCTCTACTTGACCAAAACAACAAAAGGCAGATTTCACGTGCCCGTGCATAGCTAGACCCGATATAACAGCATTCCGAATCACTCTGTCCTTCACCTTCATTTGTTTGAATATTTCCCAGGCTGATAGCATTCGTCCACATTTAGCATACATATCAATTAGCGCTGTACCTAAAACAGCATTAGAGAAAAACTCATTCATGTCCATCAACTTACTGGCCCATTCGCCAACTTCTAACGCTCCTAACCTTGCACACGCAGAAAGTACACCAACCATTGAATAACAATCCGGCCTTATATTCTCTCTTTGCATCCTGTAAAACAGCTCCAAAGCATCTTTAGGAAGCCCATTCGCAGCATAACCCTGAATCATAGCACTCCAAGAAACAACATCCTTCTCTACCATCTCATCAAAAACCTCACGAGCTTTCGCCATGTTTCCACATTTAGCATACATGTCAACCAAAGCAGTATTAACAAACACATTCCTTCCCATACCCATCTCCACCGCGTACCCGTGTATCCACTCACCAGCACCAACATCCCCTACACGACTACATGCCGACAACACACGTACAAGGGTAAAACTATCAGGACTCAAACCCATCTCCAACGACCTCCGAAACAAATCAATAGCTTCCTCAAACTTCCCAAAATCAATGTACCCCGTCATTATCGCGGTCCAAGAAACAACATTCTTCTCAGGAATATCATCAAATACCTGGTGTGCATCCTCAAGAAATCCACACCTAGCATAAAAACAAACCAACCCAGTCTTCACAAACACATCATAATCAAAACCCGCTTTCACCACCAGCCCATGAGCCTTAACACCCAGTTCAAATTCCGACAACCTCGCACAAGATTTCAACAAAAATGGGAAAGTAAAATTGTTGGGCAAAAAACCTTCTTCACGCATTGAATGGAAAAAATCAATAGCTTGGTGAAAACAATCATTCGAAACCAACCCACGAATCATAGTGTTGTATAGAAAAATGTTGGGTTCTTGGGACTGGTTGAAAACAAGTTTAGCATAATTCGGGTTGTTGAAATTGTTCAAAGTAAACTTCAATAGTAAGTTCAAAAGATAGTTGTTTTGATCAAAACCTGTACGAATAAGACGTGCATGAATGTGTTTTAGCTGATTGAATGATTGGAAGCCATGAAATAGAGCTGCTTTCAGCTCCAATAAAGCTTTGGGAGCAGCTGAGGATGTTGGATTCATGGCTCAAACAACCTTGGCGACAAACTACCTAAAATTGAGACCAAACTAATTTGATCCCACAATGTATATAACTTAAACTCACGTTACAACAACAGATATTGCGATGCTGAATGTGTTTGTCGTGACACTTTCGTATAATTTTGCATTCTCATAAGCATGCAGCTACTCGAACTCGTCAACCTCGTGCAGCTATAATATCCTTCAACCACCCAATAACTCCATTAATGGGAAGTCTCAGGTTCAAGACCAAAAATAAATAACCTTTTAATATGAAGTATTCTACCCCTTAATGAATTTATCAAGCAAATTCGAATTAGTTAAATCAATTCTCTCTCTATATATATAGTATGATTTCAGTTCCATTTTGAACTTTTTGTCCAGCTTAATACTAAAACAAGTGAAATAATTTCCATTTTCTTGATTTTAAAACCAACCATTACTGAATTAAAGAGGTATCAATTTATCAACTAATTTCTTGATTCCCTTCTCATAGTCATTTGTTAAACATAGCCACACAAAACACACACACACACACAATTATTGGGGTGTGGAACTCTCAAAATAGCGATGGGATATTAGAGGTGAATTCAAGAATTGAAGTTTATGTGTTTCTACATCAAGTGAATTGAAGTTTACGCATACAATAATAACAAGTGAATTGAAGTTTACGCAAAAGCTACTCGATTTCTGAAAATACCGAAATTACATGTACTTCCACTTTCTGTGTCTGATCGGGCTACAAATTGTGCATTTTTCCTAGAGAAATTACTATACAAAGATAAGGACTAGGAGGCGACAACAATAAGTATGCCTCAGTCCCAAGCAAGTACGAGGAGACAAAAAAGAGAAGAACAAACAAATAACTAGATCCAACGTCTACCCCACCTAAACATGTATATTGTTCTTTACAACAGGTGTGTACTAGAGGGGTTTGCAAAGAAATGCTCCCTTGAAATTAACTTCGACTTCTTGAAATGGCTACCAAGTAGATTACTCAGAATTGCTGGTGCTCCGCTTGGATTTGTCTGAGGAATCTTACGCACAAAGATATCGTTGTCCAGGACCATCATGTTTAACAAACTTCTGCAACTCTAAAAGACACAACAAGAATCTTTTAGCAGATGAGAAAAGGTAAAAGTGTCTCTTAAACATAAAGGATTTGAATAATTGTTGAAACTTTGAGATCTCCATTACTACCAAAACTTTGATTTTCTTTGTTATTTACAAGACCAAAAAATTAGAACTAATTGTGTCCCCCCTGTAGCAAATTTGGGCAAATGACGACTTCAAGTGTTGATAACTGGGTTCTAAATTTAATGTGCACTTATTTAATGAATTTCTCAACACAAATTACACAGTCTGAGGAAAGCTATTTGGTTTGAACACGTAGCTAGGCTTCTAACTCTGCCCCTGGCCTAGGATGCACACGATCTCACAAACTAGAAAAGATCCTGGCTTGTATGGTAAAGAGACAAACTTTATGTTTAGAAGGCGCATCATGGCCTCCAAATGCGCACTAAGAGGCAATCAATCTACAAACAGCTAGAGGAATTCCCAGATTGATATTATAGAAAACATGAAATTTTGAACAGCTCATGATTTATGATAAGAGAGCCTTGGAGAAGAGATTTTGGTATTTTCATAATTTCTTGGGCAAGAACAATGAAACTGCTCAAACATTAAAATCTCTTCTTTATTTAACTTAAAAAGATCCTCCCAAAAAGGTGAGACAGGTTTAAGCAACAAGAAAGGAAACCAACCGAAGCACGAACTGCAGTGTCACATTTGGAAAGTGGTTACCAGCAAGAACAATGAAACAGCTCAAAGATTAAAATCTCTTCTTTTTTTAACTTAAAAAGATCCTCCCAAAAAAAGTGAGACAGGTTTAAGCAACAAGAAAGGAAACCAACTGAAGCACGACCTGCAGTGTGACATTTCTATGGAAAGTGGTTACCAGCTTCATGTTACGTTGTATCTGATTATCAACAGACTGAAGAAACAAGTCCTGAGGAAACAGAAATAAATATCATACCTGAGGATTCAGAACCTGCATGTGGCAGATAATATCATCCTGAACAATAATTAAGCAGTCAGTTTGAAACTATATAATATTAAATCAGAAGTATCTGTGTATATATATTGCTACGAGGGACGGATTATACATAAACAGTCATGCTGAAAATGGATGTTTAAATTGGTAATGCACAGTGTTCATCAATGATCAAAATGAAGATAAAGAATGATTCTATGATTCAATGATTGAGTTCCAGTATTCATGGGGAAATGAATCCATATGAAATGAAGCATAATAAATCGATATAAAGTGGTGTTCCCAAGAATACAGCAAAAAATCTGGTGTTCCCAATAATTCAACACAAAATCTATGTGAGAACATTGAAAAAGATAGATAAGCAATGAACCTAACAGAATGGCTTTTTTAGAAAAGACTAGATAAAATCAAAAAAAGATACAGGGGGGTTGCGTCTCAGAGATATGAAGTTCCAAAGTATGGCCTTGAAAATGAAGTGGTTATGGAGATATACAAAAGAAGATCAAATGCTTTGGGTGAGGACTATAAGAGCAAAATATGAAGAAGAGGATAGATGGATGTCAAAGGAGATCACCACTCCATATGGGATTAGTCTATGCAGGTCCATTAGAGCCCTCTGACCAACCTTGAAAAATAAATGTTCTATAAAGGTGGCAGATGGCAACAAAACAGATTTCTGGAAAGATACTTGGCTGGGACAATGAGCCTACAAGAAGAGTTCCCTGACATTTTCAGTTTGATGGTATACCAAAACAAGACAGTGGCTGAACAGTGGACAACTCAAGGGTGGGACATCACTCTTAGAAGGCTACCAAATGACTGGGAGCTGAGCAGGATACAGGCCTTCTACATTATACTGGGCTCCTGGGAGGGACCAAAGGAAGGAGTGGACAGTCTATGGTGGAATGGGCACAGCAGAGTAGCATTTACAGTCAACTCAGCATACAGAACCTTAAACCAGACAAGTCATGCGATTGAAGAATGGCCATGGAGACACATTTGGAAGAACAAGATACCTTTCTAAGTAAAATGCTTTGTGTGGTTGATGGCTTGGGAAGCAGTACTTACTAAGGATAATCATATTATGTCCAAGATGTTGTCTTTGTGGGCAAACAGAAGAGACAGTTAGGCACCTCTTCCTCCACTGTAAAGTAACTATCCAGGTGTGGAGACTGTTCCTGGCCCTCAGATGAATTACTTGGGCTATGCCACGTGACATAATAGCTGCATTAGCAAGTTGGGAAGGAGCAGGATATGAAGCTAGAGATAGGAAGAGTTGGAGGATTATTCCAGCATGTATCTGTTGGTCAATATGGAGAGAAAGGAACTTCAGATGTTTCCAGAATAGGAGCAGTTCTGTGCAGCAGATTAAAATGAACTGAATTTTACTATTCTGTTTTTGGTTAGTCAGTCCTACTCAGTAGAAACTGTAGAAATTCTTGATGTACTAGGATTAATCTAGGAGCAGGGAATAGCTGCAGTTTCTTTGGAGTCTTTTGCTGTAAATATAGTTATAGTACACCCAAAGTACTATTGAGTTTTTCTGAACCACTTATAAATATATACTGTTACCGTTCTCAAAAAAACAAAAAAACAAAAAAAAGATACTGTATTAACAAGAAACTAAGACAAAAATTAAGAAGAAATTCACTGATTTATTGTACGACCAACAAAGATCAACTTTGTCCTTAATATTTTGAAGCAATTCAGGATGCACAATTTAGAAAGTGATACTTCTAAATTGCACAGATTCACATGATCAGGTATCCATGTTTTTGCAAAAGTAAAAGGGCGTACCTCTTTAATTCCTGGATTTTGCATCACTATGCCAAGAACATGGCGTACAAGTCCCTTGTAGACACGTTCATTTGTAGTACCATCTCCATTTAGCCAAGGCAATATTGGCTTACACAAATGCAAACCAGTATAGCGGAGCTCACATGGTTCTTCTGGGTGATTTCTTGTGGGTGAGCCAGCTTCAGTAGGCCGACAACCTTTGGCCTCATTGACGTTTTGCTTTTCACTTGAAGGTTCAGCAATCACTTTAGGAAGATTAAGAATTGTGATTTTGTGTACCTTATCAGGATTCCCACACATTTCCTTCTGCAACTCAACATCTTTATGATTTTCTCCATTATGTGTAGCAGACTCCTCATTTATTTTAGCCTCAGAATCTTCATAAGGAGATATTGTAGCATCTTTATGAATAGCAGCCACTGGAGTCAAAAAGTACTTGGAACGATATAAAGAATCAACCACCCGAATAGAGTCATAAGCATTGACCTGCATTTTGTGGTCCCACTAGATGATTAGTTAAATAGAAGGCCCAATGGTCCATCTACTGCACTCTGTTTCATTCTCTTTTAATTATACACTAGCTATAATGCCGTCTTTCCTTGATCAACCCACATGTAAAACAAACAACTACATGAAGCTTAATACATAATATCATTGGTTTTATTTTGAGCAATAGTTTTTGAGCAATAGTAGCCACTATTACTCAAAATAAAACCCATGATATTATTTGACACACAATTTTATTTGACGAAGCTGGTCAGCAGCAAATTAAGCATGTAAGTCAATTTTATTCATAGAACACAAGGCTCGGTGCTAACACTTCACTGAGAAGAACGCCAACACAAAAAACTGAAATGGATGAGCAATCTATTAGTAATACAAGAATTTTGAAGTCCATATTTATGACAACTATGCCAAGTTTGGTGCCCAGTCACATGATTCATTTTTTAACCTACCAAAAAATTTCCATATCACTAAACCAACTTAAGACATCAGGAAGCATTTTTGCCGGTCTACTTATAGCTTCTTCTCTTTCCATCCTGTCCTTATTGTACATCATGCTTAACAAAAATTCAGGTGATATATGGTAGATTCTTTGAATAAAAAACAATTTTAAAAAAATATCATTTGGCAATTAAAACCAGCATATTCATGTTAAAACAGACCAAAGTATGCCATTATTCTGAATATAATAAAATTTGGGGGGCTACGGGGAATTTCAAGGTAATATTCATCTGTTTTCAGGAGCGATCAGTTAGTTTCATATGAAGTAAATTCTCAAGATTCAATGCATAAGTGACAAAACAAACACACAACACCGAAAAGTAAAACACACAATGAAGAGACCTAGAGGAGAGGAGTTTCAGGCAAAACTAGCAAACACACAACACAGGTGAATCCACATTGACCATACCATTACAAGTATCTGTTTAAATAAACAAACAAACCAACAGCTTCTATTTTTTCACAAGGAAGACTTTTTTTATAAAAAAATCCCTTTACTAATATTTCCTATTCAATAAATGAGTGGAAGTGTTATATTTCACAAAAAAAAAAAGAGAAAAAAGAAAGAAAAAGAGGAAACTGGTAATGTTGTATTCCTCAGCATTAAGGCTATGCTGGCAACCCTCAAAAACAGGATACGAGACTTAAGAAAATTATATTTCACAAATGTAAAATCAGATAAACTATAACTGAGGATTTCATCAGAGTTCTTTCATTGGTAACTCTAAGCAGGTGCATGAAACTTCATCAGATGATGCAAAGAACACGGGAAGATAGCTAACTGTTAATTCAGACGAACCTTCAAAACTCGTCCAAATGCTTCTAGCACCTCAATGACAGCTTCAGAGAGCTTTTTCTCTGGGGAAAAAATTAATAGATGCAATGAGTATCTAAATGGAGGGGTTAGAAGACCTTGTACGTTTGTGCGTACATACCTTGCATCTTTAGAATCCTCGAGATGTCTTTCATGCACAAACCTTGGTCACCAGCCATTTGGATAGCTGAATAAACAGATCTAAACATTTCCGGACATAGCAGAGAGTTCTGTTCCAGGCAAGAACCAAAAGAACAAACACGCTCAGCATAGGTAGTCATGGCTTGCCATGGTGACTCGGTCGGAGAAACTGCAGTACACGGGACCCCACTATCATGAAGTTCATTTACTTGGTCATCTGAGTCAAATGAGACACTGCCAATATCAGTGGCTTGATTCTCTTTAACAGATAGTGTGTGAGTATAGTTGTCAATGTCTTTGAGTAAATCCATAGTTTTTATTCTTGAAAGTGTAGCATGCCTCAAGCACAACCTAATTCCTGGAAACCCTTTTGCACGGCGTGAGCAAATCTCACTATCACCAGTCATTGATGTTTTCAGCTTTTTATACCTGTCACTGTCAGAAAATTCACTGTCATCATATTTGCGTTTAGATATCCGAGAGTCCTCAAGCTCTCCAACACCTTCATCGGGTAGGCATGGTGCAATTGATAGTTCTCCTGAAGAAAGCAGAGCACAAAGATGGAAAACATCTCCACACTGCAAATCCGTTGGAAGATCCACCCCCTCAGCAATCAATTCCTTCTCTCTTTCACAAAGCCAGCTAGCAAACTTAGCAGCTCTTTTTCCGGTATCACTTGGGAATGGAGAAAATTCTATACAATTCAAGAAGGTTTGAGAAAGGACAAAAGGACTATTGGAGTGGCCCCCAATCTGCAAGGAGAAAAATTTAAAGCTTAGGACATATCTGCAGGAGAAAACAAAAGATGCAGGAGAATTCTTTTTCTAATTATAGGTCAAGATACAGGATGGGTCTTTGTAGCAACAGTTGCACCTACTGAAGAAACTGATAGTGAGTTTCATTTATTTTACGTTTATAGTAATAGGATATAGGTGAAGACAGATTATTTGTAAAAAACAAGCTGTAAATTTATACTCCTGTTTTTCTATATGGCTTTTGACTAGCACAAAACCTAAGACGTTAATTTGACTTGTATACTATACTAGCGGTAGTGGAAGAAAATATTACAGTGATGAATGAAAATCTAGTCCTACATACAAAATTTCAATACTTTGATGAATTTGAACTTTTGAAAATTGTGGGAACTGTATAAACTAATATACTTCATGGAATCATACAAAATATTTTGAACATCTCAAAGCACAAATATCATCACATAAATTGACGTGGAGAGAGTATTATTCAGAAATGTACCAAGGTCAGCATCTAAATACATAGTAGTACAAAACAAGATTTACCAAAACTTTTTTGTCCCTGAGGTAGTTGAAAGCAGCAAAGAGATCATGCTCAGAATAGCGCCTTAAAGTTTCAGCAAGCAGGGTTGGCACAAGTGGAGATTTTGAGCTACAGAGGAAGATGAGCTTAAATAGCTCTGCAGCATTAGCAACTGCTGCTGATTCATATAATCGTTTACTGATGGGGATGCCGCCAATTGTGAGATTCACATACTTCTGAGGGATCCTATTTGAACTTAGTGGTGCACAAGAATCTTCAGTTTTTTCAGGAAAATTTTCAACATATTGGCCACAAGAAACTGGTAAAACTGATTGAGGACCACAAGAGACCTGAAAGAGAGGAGAACATCAAACAAATTAACGAAAAATTCAAATAACAATCTGGTAAAGAAAAAAAAGTTTGAGTTAGTCACGGTTTCTTCAAAAACAAGATAAGATACACTTCTGCAAACAACCTACAGCAAGTGCCGGCACATCAAGTTGCTGATATTTTTGTTGAAATGCTAAGCCTAAATTTAAGTAATTCACGACTAATTTACACCATGAAGGTTCATGAAATAACTGACAAGAAAGCATGAGTCTCACATGTCTTTCATCAGTATTAACATCTGAGCAGTTATCAAAGAAAGGTTGAACATCGGTCAAGGTCTCCGATTTGGATATCTTTTTGCATCTCAGAGCATCTTCCAGGGCCAATTTTACATTGGCATCATCAAAGTTATCCCATGGCTCTTGAGATGGGAAGTTCGAAGTATGTTTAAGGCAATAACAGTGCGTTGCTTGGTGACCCTCATGGTTCAATGTTTTATCTTTGGATTTCTCAAGGTAATCCACATAACGCTGACTAAGCACGTTACACAGTCTCATAACAGCTTTTCTGAACTCTCGACTTATTCTTAATGATGACATTCTCCTTCTGCAGGCATCAGGTGGTGCTGGAAGATTTTGAAGCTTTCCCCAGTCTACACGATTGAATTTTGCTCCAAGAGCAGCTCGGTGTCTTGCATATTCGATCACCAGTTGCCTGTACATAAAGTTCCTCATGTAATCCAAGTATAAGCTTAAACATACAAATAGATCCAGGCAACAGGATAACATGGGTAAAGCATTAAGTGAGCAGAAGTAAATCACCAAATTTATGACAAGGATTTAAGCTCAAAAATCTTATTATCATCAGGAACTTTGAAAAAAATCTGTTCATACCAACCAGCCACTTGGCTATTGACCTCATGAGGTAGGAATAATTCATAACATTTACCTATCTACATCATCTGTCCAACAGAACCTTCCCCTGCGTGTAGGCTTTGCTCTTGACAAGGCATACTTATCAAGAAAAGCACGTCCTACCCCATCATCTTCAGGTAATTCTGACTCTTCAGCAGCTACCGCGTCATCTCGAACATGATATCCCTCCAAGCTGCATGTGTGTGTGCATGAAGTAGATGGGAAAGAGCTTTGTTCCTCATTGATTATCTGGCTCAACGTCTGGGATTGTCCAAACTCGGGACCAGCCTCCGCATGCTTTGAGGATTTCCTTCTTACAGGTCTTTTCCTCTTCTTTGGAGATAATGTAGGTGAACCTTGATGTGGCAGAATTCCATCCTTTCCAGCATCTGAAGCTCGATCAAATCTGGTGAGTCGTCGTTGTCGTTTATCATGATAGACACGTAGGACCTGCAAGTGAACCGTCACCTCACTGAAAATGTAGGACTTGCATACTGTAATGATTAAATGAAACATCAGTACTGAAAAAAGCTTTTTTTTTTCCAGTGACAGGTGTTAGAATCCTTGTCGAATTGTATATTCTAGAATATGTGTAATTATAGTAGGTAGCTTAATTTACTCCTATTTGTAATTACGTTTTGATTTCCTTTCTTTTTAGAACATGTAAACATAGTTATTTAAACCCCAATAGCTTGAAGGAATAATCAAGCCGAGTTCTCTCTTATTTTCTATTCCGTTTCACATGGCATCAGAGCCTGGTTAGGAAAGCCACATAGGAAGAAAAAATTTTGAACTCGAAAAACTTCTCCGGCGATTTTTCTTGGCTGTCCGAACAGATCTCTACTTACATGTGAGAGTACCAATCAAGACGGTTTCTAATGGAAAACTACTTTTAGCTCTTCATGCATACAAAAGCGATCATTAGATGTTGTTTGATGCATTCACTGATTCATCATTTAAATGGCTCCCTAATAGAAGTCATCAAGTTGCACAACAAGGAAGTGAGAATTAATTGTTTACATGCAAAAACAAGTTGATTCCTACGATGCTTGTTTGTGACAGATTTAGTAATAATCTGATGTAGGAAAAATTTGGAGGCAACACAGATCCTTTACTCCTGGCGCCTCAAGCAATCTTTTGGTCCTTTAACATGACAATTTTCTATGTATTTCCTTTTATTTGTATGACAATGATGTGGCCACCCTAAAACATACATATGTCTGAGTCACGAGCACAAATCACAACTAAGAGCAGTATTATCGCTCCCTTAACAGAAACATGTACTACTACTAGTCATGAGTGTAAATTATTAAGTACAATATTGACCTTTTATTATATCAGGGAACACTGGCGTTACGTATCTAACTAAAGTCCTTTACAAAGTCTGCATCAGCTGCCACTCATCTCTCTCTTCCTTTTTTTTCTTTGTTGTGGGGACTCATCTTTCTCTTCCTTCTTTCTCTTTGTTACGAGATCAGCAGCAACTCATCTATACCTTTTTTCAGATCAACACTGGTAAGATTCCTTCCATCCCTAAGCCTAGTAGCCGGTTGTCTCTTCAACTTTATTGTGTTTTCTGTTATTTCCCCCTTTTTAACCTTCTAATACCAAACTAATTCAGCTATAAGCATCTAGTTGCATGCGGAAACTGGCAACTATCCCATTTTATGGCAGAACTGCAATTAAACACTGACTCTCGAGCAATTCACTAATCTGGAAAGTCAGGTTTCCAACAATAAATTGTTAACCTAGAATCAGCCAGTCTTCCAGCAACATATTTCCCAATATATAGGTGCCTCAGCAACTCTGTCTTATCTAAGGCTTACAAGTGGATCCAGATTCTAAGATTGCTGGAAGAATATAGCCAACAAAATAAGAATAATAAAGAGTGTGGCACCTGAAGTTTCTTTCAACTTGATAGTAGCATCACAACATAATACACATACAATTCAAAGCCAAAAAATGCCGAGTAAGATTTGACATGATTTTCCGTTGAAAACGAACGAAAGCCAAGATGTCTACTTTTCTGTAAATGAATTCTCCAAATGCCAAGAAAACTACATTCCTGCCATCCCATTAAAAGAAACGAGTTGATGAAAGGCAAACAATTACTAAATGACCCCATAATGTCTGACAATCAGATAAGTTAGCTAATCAACTACATTAGTATTTTTTTTTAACAGATTCAACTTCCAGATGTCCTATAAGTTCATCAAACAATTTTCTTATTGCAACTCTAGAGGGCAAAGAGAACACAGAAGAACCTGCTCAAAAGTCAAATTCAGATCTTTAGCAATCTCCTCACACTCCTTGAATGAAAGTTTCCTCTG
The DNA here is from genome assembly GCA_018107945.1 of Datura stramonium. Lineage (NCBI taxonomy): Eukaryota > Viridiplantae > Streptophyta > Magnoliopsida > Solanales > Solanaceae > Datura > Datura stramonium. The sequence continues at coordinate 529,666 of JACEIK010000104.1, read as the reverse complement.
CGGGCCATCGTTAATAACACGCTTAAGGAGTTCAGCCCGCTGATCAGCTGTCATAACTCTGACTGAGGCCCATGATCGGAAAAGAAATACCTGACCGACCAACATTTTACTTCCCTCTCAGTACAAACAGAAACTGAGAATAAACAATCAAGAGGGAAAAATAGCCTAAATACAATGCAACAGAAGATGAAACAAAAATAACATTTCTCCAAACATAATACTCATTCAGCAGCAAGTTCTTAAGCACGAACAAGTCATCAAACATGCAAAGCAGCAAGAGACTAACCAAGTATAGCTAACCATCCTATTATATAAACAGATGACAGTTCTAAAAGGCAATCTTTCTTTTTGATAGACATAGAAGTACTCTTGCATGGCAATCCACTTTATTCCTCCAAATTAACAAATCAAAGAAAAAAATAATCTTCCTTACTTCCTAGTTTGGGTGAAATGCTTGACACCAAATCCATTTCTATAAAAATTTCACAACTTTCAAGAATTCAAATCACTACGCTATCCAAATTTCAAATTTGACTTGCTGTTTTCTCTATCAAGGTAACTCTTCAACCATTTCTTCAATATTTTTCTTCAATTATTAGTAAATAGAATATTCAAGTCACAGAACATTTTGAGCTCCTATTCCAGCTGCCATGTATAACGGACAAAAGGGAGTATTTTTTATTTTTTTTGATAATAACAAATCATAGAGAAATAGCAGTACAACAAGAAATTTCCCTGTGTTCTTAACCATTTCAAGGATGCAATCGAACTCTACAGAAATTAGACATGCTATTAAGTGCACTACTTCATCATAAGTTGGCTAGTTAAGCCCCCTTGGCTTTAAGCATTTTGTTGCATCAAGTATTGTCACTCTTGGCCATTTCCTGAGTTGTTATGTCCTTTAAAAGTTGAACATACCACTTAAGGTAGATTAAATACGCAATTTTAGAAAAGATATATAACAGTCTCTAGTAGAAATGCAAAGTAAGGCTGCATCCAATAGAGACCTAATGTGGTCAGGCCCTTCCATGTGGACATCCACTACCTCAAAAATGGAAATTCAAAGTAATCACTGAAAGGCAAAGAAAGTAGAAAGGATTAAACCTCATTAACTGCGCAGCCAGGGAATGCATGCAAAGCGGATTTACGATCACTAGCAGAATAGCAATACTCTAAAGTGTTCCAGTATTCCTCAACAGCTTTTTTACTTGAAAGAACAAAATCATGTCTGATTTGAGGGCGAAGATCTGGACAATGAATAAAATGAGATGAACCCACTGAGCAAACAGGTTCCTCAATGTAAGGTTTAAGCTCCAATACATGAGTCAGAGTAGTATGAGGGAGATCTGCAGTATTTTCTGGATGTCCACCACATACAAGCCTAATCAACTGCCATAAGCAAATACAAGACCAATTAACTATTGCATCAATAAACAACTAACAGAAACTCTTACAGCCAATACTTTCTCACTAGAGTAGGAAGGAGTTCAATATAACCAATTCCATAAATTAGTTTTGATTTTCCCATATATGAAGCCTTTTCCCTTTCAGAGGGTGAATGCACCAGCTTGGCAACTTTTTCACTAGTTTTTGAAGCTTTAGGATTTCATTTACTTACAGGAATGACCAATAAGAATGTATTTCACATGGAGAGATACGTTGTCAGGCAGTCATCACCAATTATAATTTCTAGCTCTTTCTCTTGTGTTCTTTTCTTTGTTGGAGAGGGGGTATACTGCAACACCAAACTGAAAGCATCATAGGGAATATTAATCCTGAAACTCGATACCAATTAGACACCCTACAAGTGTCCCAAACAGATTACAACTACAAAAACTGCTATTTCTTTAAGTACTCACTCCGCAGGCTCTAATAATCTGGAAGATAACAACTTTTTCTTTATCGGAAAAGAATAACTTTATACATTAGAAATGCCAGCAAAAAGAAGTTGCTGAGAGTTACAAAGAAAACAATTTTCACTCTCATCAAGGTTCTCCCTTAAATAATTTATGAATTAGTCAAGAGATATCGGTGAGTAAGTGACTGAATTCCATGCATCAGGTTCTCTACAAGCAACCTGAACTACATTATGCTCTCTTTTATTGAAAAGCCTCTAGCATCTAGTGGATAATGGAGATTGAAACTGAACTCCAGTCGAACAGTTGGATAACATTTTAGGCTCCTCCGGAAATAGGGCATGTATCTAAAAGAAAATTTGTCTTTCAAGGAAAGCATGAACCAATGAACTCCTCTTCCAATAGCAACATTCCTATCTTAATAGTTCGTACAGCCTCTAAGAATCCTAACATTTTAGGGAAGCCTTGTCCAGCAACCACACTGTACTAAGCATCAGCAATCTAAATTCTCGAAGTAAAATTCATCGTACCTTCAAACGTCGTAAAATGTCAATCAATGATGATAGTCGTCCAGTCGCTCGGATATCCATCAGATGCTTGTACTCCAGCAGAGGAAGATCAGAAAGGCAAAACCCATTTTTACATTTCTCGATCGTATCCTCAAACTTTTGAGTAGAGCCAACAACTTGTAAGAACAGTTCAAGCGGCATGCCCTTAATAGCAGCATTCAAATCAATTAATTTACATGTACTATGAGGATTTTTTAGGTCATGACCATGTTTAAAAGATGACAAAACATCTTCACCGCCAGGCAGATTGTTCCCATATTCCCATAGATAGATATGAAGAAGCTTTGTGCGAACCATCTTGGCCAGTACAAATCCATTTGTACGCATAGCTTCAGCTCGCTCAGCTTGGTTCAATTTTATGCTTTGATGTGTCCTGGCGAGATCATTCAGTTGAGAAATTGACTCTCCCTTTTTCAATTGAGAAGAGGATTGAATGCGGATCTGTGTTTCAAAAGACCTGAATCTCTCATGAATCTGTTCAGCAGATACACTAGAAACTGAAGGGTGCAAAACCACCTGTATCCTACGACTGTGGTTACAATTTGTTAGAACAGGGACATAAACAACAATAATTTTACAATGTCCTCCTTGCAAAAGCCTATTCAGACAACGGTCTAAGGTCCTTCGGTCTGTCATTGTCGTCTTCTCCTTCTCAAGATCCTGAAGCCGTCTGAATAGCTCTGATCTGACCAGGAACTTCTCCTCCTGATTAAAGAGAATATTTGTGATCCTTCATCTGTGGCAAAATGTAGCCTAACAGCCAGAAGAGCTTAAAAAGAATGGGCAAATAAAAACACCTGTAGAAGTTTAAGTATCCACTGCTCCCTCTTTGCACTGGTTGCTTCCAATGGGAGACATGGATACCTCGGATAAGATCGACGTCTTGGAGGCGTCGGCACATTAAGAGCCAGTGCATCAGCTGGCGCAACATATGATGAAGATGCACTCACTATCTGTAACTCTGCATCAGAAGTGGTACTGCTTACCTTGATGGTCGAGTCCAGTGAACTGTTCAGACAAACTGGGACAGATTCATCCTTTTCATCCAGCACCAAGTGATCAGAAATTTTTGGTAAAGTTCCTGTGCTTACATTTGGGCTACTAGCTACACCATTACCTTCAGGAACTGAAGCATCCACATCTTGTCTGGCTAATGCTGAGTTCTCTTGAAATTCTAAATGTGTTCCAAGTGGAGTGCAGCCAGGAATTTCCGAAGGGTCTGCTACTGGTTTATTCAGAGTGACAGTTGAAGCTCCAGGATTATAGTTTCCAGGCGTCCAGAGTCGGTAACCCTTGGCTTTGTTCATGAGTTCTGGCTCCATATGTATTCCGAATCTATTAATAATATCAACCAGCCGATTGTAGTGTTGTTTATTGCTTATTCCAAGCCTTTTGCATACCTGCAAAAACATTATAATGGCAAGGAAAGTTTTGATATCACATATGTACATATGAAGGAATCCTCACATAAGAGTCATATTTTGAAAAGTCAAATGCACACACATATACATGAACCCAACAATAAATGTGTGTCATACCTTATAACAGAAAAGCAATCTGAAGAGGGGCATAAATGTAGAGCAAAATAAATAAATTGCAAAAGGTTCGGTTAGTTTAATTAGAAAAACTTCAAAATATCAAATGCACACACAAATACATGAATCCAACAATAAATGTGTGTCATACCTTATAACAGAAAAGCAATCTGAAGAGGGGCATACATGTAAAGAAAAATAAATAAACTGCAAAAGGTTCGGTTAGTTTAATTATTGACTAGAAAAACTGAAAAAGAAAAGTTAAACTAGAAAAACTTATTGACACCATTAATTCTGCTCCAATCCCCATGCGGCTGCTATGTTTAGGGCTGTGGGAGAAAACTTCTAAAAACTGCTTTGAGAAGTACTTTTGCAAAATAGCTTTTAGAGAAGCCCTTTTGGAGAATAATAATGTTCGTTTAGCCACATTTGAGAAGTATTTTTTAGTATTTGATATTGTTCGATTAATCTTTTCAAAAAGTGCTTCTTAGTGCCAAAATGATGAAAAGAGACAATATCAAGGTTTGTTTACAATTAGTATTATTTAAACAGAAAACTGACTTAATATTTTATTATGAAAACTTGAATTAAGTATTTTAAATAAATTAAAATATATAAACAAATAAAATAAAAATACATATTAAAGTTTTTAATCAATTAATAGTTAAAGCAAAGCAACAATATTGGATATCTCATTAATTGCCTTTTTACATGAGGATTTAAATAACCAAAATACATTAACAACAACAAGAAACTCAATGTAATATGAAGGTAGAATAACCAAAATACATCATTCATGTAAATTGAAAATCTAGGAGGAGAAAAGATGGCAAAAACAAATAAAAAAGAGGAAAAGATGGTTGTACCTGTAAATGAGAGAAAAAATTTGGGTTCAAAAAGTATTTGGGAGTATCTAGGGTTTTGAGTTAAGAGCTATACATCTCCTAAGACACTGAACGGGAGCGAACAAAAGTGACTAGTGGGTAAAGAGGTAAGGTGTTTCAGTTTCTTTTTTTTTTTAAGCAATAGTGAGACTTAAAGGAAATGAGGAGGTACAAGGAGGCACATTTAGGTCGTGTTTTAAGAAACGCTTCTAGAACTTATCCTACTCCCATGGCATAAATTATTGCCCTCAAGGTGTGGTTAGTTAATTTATCTCTAGTTCTGTATACTTGTATGACATTATAGATGGTTCTAGTTACTAGAAAATCTTAAAGGACTAATAACGTGTTTGACCAAGCTTTTTGGAGGCTAATAGCATATTTGACCAAGCTTCTAAAATCAACTTATTTTGAAAAGTGTTTTATCAAAAGTGATTTTTAAAAATGTACTTTTAGTGAGAATCAATTTGTGGTTGGTCAATAAATTTAAAAAACACTTTTAAGCAACAATTAGTGTTTGGCCAAACTTTTTAAAATGCCTCTAAGTGTATTTTCTACAAGTGCCCCAGTCGAGAAACTACTTTTTTTAGTTTTTGAAAATAGTTTCTACTACTCACCAGAAGCACTTATTTTCTCCCAAAAGTTTGGCCAAACACCTTATTTTTTAAAATTAAGCACTTTTGGCCTCCCAAAAGCTTGTCCAAACACCTCATTTTTTTAATTAAAGCACTTTTGCCCTCCCAAATGCTTGGCCAAACAGGCTATAAAATTCTTTATTTAGAAAAAGACTTTTTTTCTAGAAATTCTAGGTGTTTGGCCAAAAAAGGAAAAGTTCTTTTGGGAAGCAGTAGAAGTAGAGGTGTCAAATTTGACCCCTAAATCTGTAACCCGCCCAAACTTGAACTGGGTTGCGTCAATTTTCTTGTTGGTTCAATTTGGATTGTAACCCGAACAGACCCATGTTCTAAACAGGTCAATTTGGGTCACCTTAGGTCATAAAATCAACCCCCAGCCATCTTTACATTTCACCACTTGCTATCTTCTAAGACATAAGCAGAGACATTCTAAATGCCTTCAAACTCATGCAGTTCTGCAAACTGCATGAATTCGAAGTTCTTGTCAGCTACAGATGCAGCTTGAAGTCCAAAGCTGGCTCCCCCACAATCTCTCCCTCTTACATCCAATTAACGCTTCACCTAATGACAAATCATAATGTTGGTTCAATCTGAATATTATTGGACAGGTTGGGTTATGACCCGCAATTCAATCCATCTTAACCCACCCATTTTGACCCAAGTAAATTTTGGGATGGTTGGATTGTTATCCGTTTCTTAACTTGCCCGTTTTGACTCGCTCAAATTTAACCCAATTATCCAACCCGCTCATTTGACACAAGAAAGTAGAAGCAACTTTTCTGTTGTGGGGAAGAAGTTACATATTTCTCCTTCTTGAAAGAAGCATAATCAGAAGCAGAAAATTAATTTCCTCAAGGCAAAATTATCTTTGTAAAAGTATTTATAGTTGGCAAATCGTTTCTCACTAATGTAGCCCTTTTGTCGATATCTTCTACTCTGCTCCTACCCATAAGCTCCCAAAAAAAAAAAATTCAACTAATTTTTCCTCACATAACATCTCCTCCCACCCACATTCCAATAACTGTTGCCCAAAACTATACACCATATGTCCATTCTGCATAGAACTACCAGCAAGGCTTGTTTGTCACGACTTTGTGGACAGTCGGACATATTTGAGAGGCTCTCTGATTGTCCACTTCTCCACTACATTGACTTTCCCCCATGGGTTCATTCTCTTTATTTAGCTTTCCAACTTCCCAAACTTCTGCCTCTTTCTTGTAGCACAAATAGGACCGCTCAAGTGTTTGAACGACCACTCACAAATTTAAATGTTAAGGTACATGGTCAACCCCCATAATGGCAGCTTGTTGGCCTCAGCTCCCCTCCTTTATTATTATCTACTTGATTGTCATGCTTACCGACAGTCAGTAATCAAGAATCTCTTTGCCAAAGCAATAAACACCTTGACAAGGATTATAAGTGTCTACACTATAAACAATTCTTGGTGGAGGGTCAATTTTCGTGACTGGTTCACTCTCAACAACTATAGTTCATCCTTCTTCAATAATCCACGGCTGCCGCAATATATAAGCCTCAGTATCGATCCAGTCATCTATCTAGTCACCACCTCACACCCTCGAGAGTCTGGCTTTCTCTTCTCCTTTATCATCTTCATTGAAGATAATTGGGAGAACCAAAATAACTAAGATAGACTAGGGTGGCATCTTGTTTAGACGACCAAATTAAGCCCCTACCTCCTGCACTTATTTCTGCCTTGCCAATTCCTCTTGTTTAGTTTTTTTTTTTTTTTTTTTGAAATAAGAAGGATCATTAACAAAAAGCATCAAAGAGATGCAAGCATTACAAAGAAAGAAATTATCAGCTTCCAGGAAGGCAAAAAAAGCTATCTAACAGGCTGTCAACATAGATCTATGGAGCTTATAAATTCTAGGAAATCGCCAGGGTTAATGACTATAAATATGTTCGATTACAATTAGTCATATGTCAACTGTATAAATATTTCTTTTATACTCGAGAAATCACCAAGGTTAATGATGCAAGGGTCGAAGCTTGGTGGATAATGGGCCCTCCCTCTACCCTTCTCCACTTGATACCATTCTTTGTCTGCGGTAAAGTTTGAACCAATGACGTGCATCTAACAAACATATCACGTGTTACTTTCTTACCGTGGAGCTAAATCCCTTTTTTTTTTTGGGGGGACTCTGTAAATATGTATTTGTGCCCTCATTTTTATAGGTGAGTTATAGGTGAGTCTTTGTACTTATCCATCAATTCATTTATGTGTCTCTTCTTTTGTAATAATTTTTTCATATTATACACATAAATGAGTACCATATCACTAAATGCTGACTCACAAAAGATTCAAAATATGATCCAAGGCTTGAAGAATGATCATAAAGACAAAAATGAGGCTTTTGGTGAAATTGCACCTAAAAATGTCATAAAGACACAATCACTTAAGTTAAAAGTTGACTGAGAAAAAAATTCAAAAAAAAAATGATCCAAGACGCAATTATAGATCGAGTGAAATTACACCAAAAATGAAGAGAATATACACGTAAAATACTATCAGCACTAGTAAAATGATATCAGCATTAGTTTCGACATTCATAAAAGAAAATATCCTATACCTGAATAAAGGGCAACCCTCTATCACCCTCGGCATCAACCATATCATAAATCTGATGCTCAATAGGAAGCTCTAAAAGCAGGTCCGAAATATGACCTCTCTTGGCCTTTTTCATCGTTGTTTCAAAATGTTTTGGTGAAAACCTCTTCAACAGATGTAGACACTTGACCTCCTGCAAAGTGGCAAAAGATAAGCAATTAATTAGCCAGTCAAAGTCCTAATTCCTACGCTGTAGATTGTCCAGCTAGCATTTTCACAAATTGAAATTTTTTGTTGAAGTACAGCCATCAATCATGTTGTAAGCTATAATAATATATGTAAGAGCTTAAGACTCTTTTTTCGCTGTTGTGATGGCACATATGGTTTGTTTGGTTTTTCTTTTTCTTTTTTTAATTTTATTTATTTATGAAGTGATATTAATCAAGGCATCAAGAAGATGCAAGAATTACAAGATATGGCACTTGAGCTTACAAAATCGGTCATACAGGGATAAAAGTGGTAATCTGAAATTTGTTTAGTGAGAAATGATGACAAGAAATGGTGAAGCTAAGAAACCTTTTTTTTTTTTGACAAGGAAATTGCGGATGACAGCTGTGGGATAAGGTGAAGGTAAGAAACTTGCACTGGAATGTATAGTTATTAAATTAGCTATCATTCAAGTTTTAAGTGTAAGCCTCCGCCAACATTCCCCTCCTTCTTCCAAAATAAGGAAAAAGATAAAGAAAAGGGTCAGCTCAACCCAGTGAATCTTTACCCTACTCTTTGGACACTAATTTCAAAGATGTCCATACAGTGTGTTTGAGAATTTGCAGAAAAAAATTTGAAGAGTAACTTAGCAGAAGACAATAGCCGCTACCAAGCTTCAGATACAACTCTTATATCTTATTAAGATCCAATAACCACATATATAAAACTAAAAAGAATCCAAGAACCACCAAAAATAAATACTTCCCTTCCACTAAAAGTCCAAGCTTGAGTTTAGGCAAGATTGACCTTTATTCAGCATAGAATTTGTCATAATCTCTTTAGTTTCATGGAATTGCAAACCTTGAGTACATATGAATTTCTGTCTCAGTTCCAAATGCAATAAATCTCAATTCAAAATTTTAGGCCAAAAACAACTTCAGAAAAGGACAATATGTCATTTAGTTGCATTAACTAGGTCGAATCAGCAATCTTTGGTAAGAAAAAGAATCACTTCTTCCAACAAATATACAATTCATCAAAGTACTATGTAAAATATAAGCTTCTCTCACTTCATCAATTATCAGAACTGCTTAAGTTGAAATTCAAGAATCTCCTGCCCTAAAGTACAAGTTGGATTAAACAGCTGCAAAAAATCTAGTCAAAAATATTCTTTACTGTAAGAGACAAAGTTGGTTAAAACACCTATCAAACAAAAAAGATACCTAGCATAAATAATCAACAAAAATTAAACTGCATTTCCGCTAGATCAGATTTGTTCAGAAAGCTGGTGCAATTTGACCAATTTTCAGTGGATTCCTGACAAAGATGTTCATTCCATGATTCCAATAGGAGAAAATGTTAGAAAAGAATTATAATTACCCTTGGACCTAAGTCCATAAAGGAAAAAGAGAAACAATAGAAGAAATGGGATTATATGCAGTGGAGCCATGAGCACTTCCAAGGTGTCTTAGATACTTGTATGGAAAAGGAAAATGTAATAGATAAAACCCACAGCAGTTGGTACTAATAAGTCAGTACTTTTCACTGACCTTCCCGTCTACTATGACATCATCGTCCTCCACCACTTGAGCCTCCTTTAGCTTCTTGAGAATCTAGGGTTCAAAGTTTTGGATTGAAATATGATGCGTGAGTTGGGTTTACGAGTTGCAATATACTGAGGATACAAAATAATAAAAAGGAAGAACGTACATATCTCCATTTCCTATGCCCACGAGTCCCTTGATAACCAAGTTCTGGCTTGATGTCAGCTATAGCAAGGACCTTCATAAATGAAAACAAATAAAGAATCAGCAATAGAGTACATCTAAAAGCCAGATAGATGGAGCATTCATTGTCAAAACCAACCTTTCCCTCAGTATTTTCAAGCTTATCACAGACAGCTTCTAGTTCCGGAAGAAAATCTCTTACGCACAGATCTACATCAAGAGATTCCTCAGCAACACCACCATTATTTTCATCTTCACCATCAGTGATCTCATTATCCTCCAAGGAATTATCCCCCTTGGTTATCTCAAGCCTTTGTTGACTACCCAAATTCTTTGCGTAGCGGGATAAATAGAGCATATTGGTGGAAACTGGACCTTTTTTGAAGTCCCCTTCTCCATCCATGTCTCTTATCCTAAGGATTGTTGGCTGTCTGACAATCAATCCTCGTTTTTCAAGCTTCCTCACTATGTAGAACATGTCATTTCCTTTAATCTTAAAGTCTTTTCCAAGCTCATTTTGCGCGATTCCTTTTCCTCTGAAACTCGGTCAAAGTTGAGAGACTTTGATAAGCAATTAAGCTACTTCCGTTACCAGTAAACATTTAAATTTTCCCATAGCATGCAACCAAGAGTATGACCTAGAGATCAATAAAGTGGGTACAAATCTTGGGACCAAGGTTTAAATCCCGGTAGACAAATACTAGTAGATGATCTTTTCCCATCTGTCTAACCTTGATGGAAGAGTTACCTAGTTCTTGTCCATGTGCACAAAAGTTGATCCAAACACCACCAATATAACAAAAGTTTCCCCTTGACACAACTAGCCCAATAAATAACTTCATTTGTCTTCTCCAAAATGTTCTCAGGGTTGGCCTTAGGTTCCCACCTTTCAAATATGGGGCAAATTGGCTTCTCTATCACACTCTACTCTTCTTATTTAAAAGTCAGTGTTCTAAATAAAAGTTTAGAAGTCTTCAAATTATTTTTTTGCACTTTTATCATCTAAATAAAAGTTTAGAAGTCTTCAAATTATTCATATGCATCGAGTGTGCCACACATACTTGTAATTGACTACATACCAGCAAAAGATAAGAAAAACTATTAAACTGATCAGTAAGCCACATAACCATGCAATTTCAGCTCAAATGAGAGAGAGAGAGAGAGAGAGAGAGAGAGAGAGAGAGAAACCCTACATAAGCCTGTAATCATCCAACTTCAGTTCAAATGAGAAAAAACTACCTGGATATTGGACAATTCAAGTTGCTCTGTTTAATATATTGGTCTCCTGATGCTAAACTATAAACTCTAACTAAACACATCATGATCATGATTTCTCCAAATTTCGCTACAAAAGTAGACTGCTGATTTACAACAGCTTACAATAGTTATATGCTTGTCCCGAATGGATGACTCTATGGTTGATGCATAAGATAAACAACCTCGATATGCCAGGTTCAAATCCCAATTAAAACTTCAATGTGGCCATTTGCTCCAGTCTTAGAGGGAAGATTTACCCAACATCTATGGTTTTAGTCTATAGCAGCCAACATTAGTCAATGTTCCAATTTATGTCGCAACATTTCCTTTTTAGTCCATTCCAATAAAGATTGATACCTCTCTAAACTTGAAAATCATGCAACTTAAAATTCTCATTTTACCTTTAATGAGAAATTTTTATAGTCACACAAATGTTATGGGCATGTTTAAGATCAGGAAAAGAATAACACTATTTTCTTATTAGCCAGTCCCAAAAAGGTGGACACCTTTCTAAATTTGAAAATGCTTTAATTTAACCTTCTCATTTTAGCATTAAGGGGAAGCTTTAACAGTAAATACAAATATTATGACATGTTACAAAAATTTTACAACCCCGCAAATGTCACGGCACATTTATGACCACAAGTTTTACAAGTCTTACTCCCTCCATCCCAAAATACTTGTCATGTCTTGCTTCTCAAGAGTCAATTTGACTGTCGGAGCTAAATTAGATTAAATTAATTTAATATTTCAAAATTAAAATTTAGATATTCCAAAACCATTCGAAAAGTACTACAATTTGCAATTCTTCACAAATAAATATGGTGAACTATATATATTTTAAAATGTTCAGTAAGAGTTTCATGTAGTTTAAATCCTAGAACTTAAACATGACAAGTATTTTGGAACTGAGAGAGTAATTTTCTTTATAAATTTCATCACCAGTCAAACACAGTAATAACAATTCATATATGCTCAGAAAAGAAACGAGAGAAAGAATGAACGCAAACCTAACAGTGGCAAGTCGATCAAGGACGCGACGTTCATGCTTAGAAAGCTTAGCATCAGAGGCATCAATATCATAAATTCCGATAAAACCATTACACATATGCTCCGGCGCGACGATTTTCAAATCCAATCGCTCACTTTGCTCGAATGAGCGAACGCAACTATCCACAGAACTATAAACAACACCATTAGATTCAAATTTGAGGCCCGGAATGTCAATGAGGTTAAACCAGAGGACTTTTTTGACGTTTGGGCAAAGTTTAAGGCCTTGACTGGAAACTGAAGGTTGTAGCTTCGCCCACAGCTTCGAGAGATGGAGACCGGAATCGCCATGAGAGCAGATTTCTTCGAGCGCGGAGTTAACGACGGTGTCCATCGGACGGAGAAAAATTCATTACTGTGGAACTTCAATTGAATTGAGAAAAGGCATTTACACTAAACGGAGAATTGAGTTTTGAGGAGCCAATAGGATTTTGTTTACCTCGTAATCTGTATTAGTTCTAATTAGAAATTAAATTTTCAAATTTAATGTAATTAAGAAAGAAAAATAATGATAATAATAATAATAATTTATGGGTTTAATGTCACATTTGGTCCNAATAATAATAATTTATGGGTTTAATGTCACATTTGGTCCCTCAATTTTAGGTAAATTATACTTTTACTTCTTGTTTGGATCAGGGACACATGACATAAATTAAATTTAATAATTAAAATCATTTTGTCGATTGAAGAATCAGGTTACTTTGTATAAAATGCATACATAAGAACATCCTTTGATTTTGTGATACTTGAAAGTATTTGAGTTAATATTTAATGAGTTTTTTATTGAGAAACTCGTTTTCTCTGTTCAACTTTTATTATATTATTCATGTCTTCTTTACTGTATCTTAATCATAATTCGTTTAATAAAAATACAGGTGAATATTAAGATACCTAGCTATAAAAAAGATATTAAACATTCATCATCTCTGCAATAGCTAATGCTAAAGAGAAAGTTCCAATGAAAAAATAATTTCAAAAAATTAACTTAAAAAAGAAATTGAAATAAAAAATCTATAAATTATTAATTAAAAATATTTGAACGATAGATACTGCATAAGGGAAATAATAAGTAGGAATAGAATTGTTTTTTCCTCTATTTATGGACAAGATAATATATTGTTAAGATTGTTGAATTATAATAATTTTTGGAACCAAATATATAATTATTTATTATTTTAATCATATTTAGGGATTTATTTTAATCAATTAAATCTTAGCCATTAAATTTAGTCCATGTTATGTGTCCCCAAATTCAAACAAGAACTTGGGAAAAATGAAGAGAAGGAAAATGGAGAGGAGCTAGATCCCACAAATTTATCATAATTATTACTCTCTATTTTAATTTATTTGTCTTATTTTATCTTTTAAGATGTGTTCGATATGGTGGGAAAATATTTTTTTATTTTTTCGTGTTCGTTTGGTCGAAATTTTTCTAAAAAAAACAAATTCATAAATAAGAAAAATGATTTCTCTCGTAAAAATAGGAAAAACAAATTTGCATTGTGTGTGTTATTCTTGCGCAGGAATCATACTAATCTTCTCTGTATCGTTCCAATTTTATAATTAGATGTCCTCAATGGGACAATCCAATAAACATAGATTGTATTGAAACAAGGTAGAGGGGGAGAGTTTGAGATATAGTAGATCAACTAGCTTCTGCTTTATTATCATGTTTCTGTTGTCTTTTAAGGATCCGAGCAACATAGATTGAAACAAGACAGAGGGAGATTTTGAGATATAGAAAGATCAACTAGTTTTTGATTTATGTCATGTTTCACTTGTTGAAACTACAAGTTAAGTTGAACCAAAGCTCATATTATGTAACTAACATGGCCTCTTTGCTTCTAATTGCAATTATAAGTTTACTAAAACTATAACAAAATTAAAGTCAGAAGGTTGTGTGCTACCCCACTTCATCTATACTACCTGTCGCATCCATATCGGATTTTTCAAAAACAGTTCATGTTTTAAAGGATCCGAGCAATATAGATTGAAACAGAGTTCATCTTATGCAATTAACATGGCCTCTTTCCTTCGCGATGTGATCGACTGTGATTAATCCCCCTTCTCCTTCAGTACTCATCAACAGAGCTTGAAGTTCTTTTTTACTGATGACAAGTTTAATCCTTACTGCAGCCTCTATTTTTGGCATAGTTTTTTCTTCAACATCAGCAAATTTTACCTTCTTTTTTGTGGCTGGTTTTGGAGGTTGTACTACTGGTAATATAGGTAAAAGATAGTAAATTTTTCCACCTAACATGTCATCATCTGGTTGAAGATTTTGATTATCAATGACTTGATGAAGGGAATTGGATATTACATGGCCAGAGAATTGTGATAATACTTGATGGACTTTGATGGGAGATTTGTATTCAAGAACTTTCCCATCTGTTTTCATCACTTTTACAACTTTTTCTTGAACAACTATGCAATTTCCCATTGTTTGTGTTTATGTTAGATGGTGTACAATCAAGTTATTGGAATTTGGAGGAGCATATAGGTGGTGGGTGTTCTTTATATAAGGAAAAAGGGGGGAAGAACCTTAGCACTTTGGACCCCACCTTGTTGATTGTGCAACTTGAGGATTCAGACAGTGGCGAAGCCAAAAATTCTTACGGGAAGACTTCAACAATTGCAGAAAATGATATATTTAGAATTTTTCCTAACATTAACGGAATTTCACAAATTTATATGTACACAAAAGGTTGTTAACCCTATTTTGTATGGTATAATTACTGGACGAATAAGATACAAGCGGATTCAGAATTGAAACTCTATGAGTTCAATCTTTAAGGTTCTTAACATTGAATTGATTATACTTTTTAAAACTATGATCAGGTCAAGTATACTTTCCTTGTCATTTTAATAAATTCATGCTCTATTATGAAAATACTGAATTTAGTGAATTCGCTGCTGCAATGCCTCCGAAAAAAAGGAATTCAATTCACTCCTTTACCTTTGATAGTGTAAAGCCTTTTAAACAAAATCTTATAAATTTAGATTAAAATAAATAATATTACATCGTATTAAGAGTATCCGTTAATAATTGTGATGTCTTTCATGGCTGTTGTTGGGGGGTTGTGGTGGATCTTCACCAAACACCATATATGAATATATTTACCCCATTAAATGAGTTAAGAGCCAGTAGGGCCACTAGATCAATTTGGAAATATAAGTGGTTGACTACTAATTACTATGCACCATACTAACTTTACACTCTTTAATTATTGACTA
>JACEIK010000104.1:481650-496317 GCA_018107945.1 Datura stramonium | reverse complement strand
GGGTGAATCAAGTACATAGAATAATGAACTTGAATAGCTTTCGCTTTTTTTTTTTTTTTCATTTCGAATTTAAATTTAATGAATTTCATCTTTAAAGTCTTTTTAACATTTAATAGTCCCATATTGGTGGTGGGATCGGGAATTTGATCTTCTTATGTAGTTTTGAGCAATTCTTTTCTTCATGAGCTAGATTTTAAGATTAAGTTAGGCTCAAAATTCTACTTTTTAGGAAAGGAAATAATTGATAGTTGCGGTATGTTTCGATAAATATTTGATGATAGTTCAAGTAGGAAACTCACACACCTGATAGTTTTCGTGTGAAACCCGAAATTAAAATTGAAATACTTTAGGTGTATTTTTTACCCTTTACGCATATATCTTCCGTGACTCTTAAATTGTTCGCTTTGGGTCAAGCCCCACACTATTTTCTCAAAATTAAGCGGGAAATATATTATATTTCCTCCGTTCATTTTTATTTGTCCAGTATTGACTTGACATACCTCTTAAGGAGCAATAAAATAAATTAAACTACAATTTTACTATATCATCCTTTGAACAATATTATAAACTCTTTCAAAAGTGCATAAATTGACTAAACCCATTTTTTATTGTTTTGAAAGGGTATTTTTGGTCGATTTGGATAGTAAGGGTATTTTTGAGCTAAAAATTATAATAGCAAGTGACATTTTTTTTACCAAAAACGTAACAAGGGGTAAATTTGGCCTATTTTCAATAGTCCGGGGATATTTTTGTCCCTTTTTCCTAAATAGAATGACAATTTTACTATATCACCCTTTAAACATAACAAATTCAATGTATTGAAAAATGCAGTAGGAAATGACTATAATCAGTAATAAGAGCAAATCTCTAGATTTTCTAAAATGGACATATAGTTTTAATAGAATGAACAAGTAAAAGTGGACGGAAGAGCGTATATAGAACTACCTGAAGACATCATTTTTTATATCAAAGACTTGTATTATTTATTGATGGAGGATAGGAATAAAATTACAGAGATTATATAGATAGATCTTTGTGACAAGACCATGCACACTCGCAATATGAAGTGCCATCACCGTGTGTCTTACATGTCGCTTGCGTAACTTGAGAGCCTACTGCTCGTATGCATTGCGGCATACAATGATTAGGTTTCATTGGGGTGCACACGTTGTGACCAATATCAGCATGACATTGTTCCCCATATGCCATTGGAACTATCCTCTTATCTGCCATTCACCAAAAAAAATAAAATTAAAATTAAAATATTAAACAATAATAAATAACATATTCAGTGTAATTTCATTAGCAAGATTTGACTAGTGTAAGGTTTTACCCACTCAGACCCTTGTCCTTATCTTTGTCGGGGTAGAGAGGTTGTTTTTAATAGACCATCGATCGACTCAAGAGAAATAACGACGACGATAATTGTAATTTAACAACAACAACAACATGAGCTAGTGTATTTTCACTAGGGGGATCTGAGGAGGGTAGGATGTACACGGACTTACCCATTCAGACATTACTCCTATCTTTGTTAGGGTAGAAAAGTTGTTTCCGATAGACCATTGACTCAAAAGAAATGTAATCAAAAGCAAGATATGAAGGAAAATAACTACGACAATAATTGTAATTTAACAACAACAAACATGCCCGATGTAATTCCACTCGTGAGATATGGGGAGGATAGAATATAGTCAGTTTTACCCACTTAGATCTTATCCCTATCTTTATAAGGTAGAGAGGTTCTTTTTAATAGACCCTTGACTCAAAAGAAATATAATCAATGCAACGACGACAGTAACTGTAATTTAACAACAACAACAACAACATGTGCGGTGTAATTTCATTAGTGGAATCTGGAAAGAATAGGATGTACTCAGACCTTAATCACTCAGATCTTACCTCTATTACTATAAGTATAGAGAGATTGTTTTCAATAGACCATCAACTCAAAAGAAATATAATCATATTAGCAAGATATAAGATGAAAAAAAATGAATGGTAATAGTTGTAATATTATAAAGCATGTATGTTTAATTGAGATCTACCTGATGATGCAATAACAACAAAGAGGATAAAAAGTGAAGCAAGAAATTTTGCCATTTGCAAATAGTGATTTAATTTGAAAGCTATAATACTCTTCTCTTTTGTGTTTTGGATTGATGTACTTTTCTTTACTTGGGCTTCCTTTTTATACTAGTTTATTTGACAATAAAGGTCAACAATTTTTTGGTAACAAGTTAGAATATWTATTAGAATACTMTATGTTRGGAGAATTACATAGATTTCACATTTAATGATTAACCAAATATGGATATAAGAATCTGCAAATAATTGTATTAATTATTAACTTTACAAACAAGTCTAAGTTTCTTGAGACTTTTAATTATTTTCCCAAAAATGTCCAAAGTTAGCCTGTGAAATATGGGATTAATTTCATGGATTGTATGTATACTAAACATTTATTGCAACAAAGTACAATATTATTTTTTTTTTGTGAAAAAAAAAAAGATCAACTATAATTTTTTTTACAGTTCAAAATATTTAAAATATTTATTGGCAAAGAAAATATATGTTAACTTTCGAAACTAAAATATATAAATTGAAACGAATGAAATAATATTTTGAAATTTTGTTTAAACAATTGAAGCAAACACTTTATGAAGTAGTACACTTTTAGTCCTTCTTCTTGTGATTATAAATAAATTTGTCAACTTATCAACCAATATAGTATTTAATTACTTAGGTGTAATGTTAACTACTATTATTTAATATTTGACTTTAATATAGTCGTAAAATAATATNCTAATGTTAACTACTATTATTTAATATTTGGATTTAATATAGTCGTAAAATAATATAAATATAACATATTTTTTATATAAACGGGTCAAAAATACATATTCTTATTAATGGAAGGTTTAATATGGTTAGTCAAATATAAGAGGATCAATATTATAATTTATTTATAATTGAGGGACCAAAACTTATATCCCTAAAAATAAATATAACAGAATTACCTGTTGCATTTTCGGCCACACCAACAGATACTACTAGTCGTTTCTGAACTTCGCCAGAAAACCATGGCCGGAGTTCTGAATGTTTCACCGGCGCCAATTTTCCTACCAATTTCATCTCAGAAACTCTCTAGAAACAACAGAGTGTTGTTTGTAAAATCAATGGCGCAATCTTCAGATAGTTCCAATGGTTCCACTTCTGTGAGCACCAAAGAGGAACCTAAATCGGGATCTTCATTTTCGCCGCCTCCGAACTTCAAGCCGCCGAAGCCTAAGCCATTTACACCGAGAACTGATAAGATTTTGGACATATTGGGTGCTTCTCTTGCTTTGATTTTTCGCCTTGGTACTGGTGCTCTTGTTTCTGGGTATGGTTTTGTCTAATTACTTCATTCAGTTTAACTTCATATTTAATTCCTCAATTTTGCCAAAGTTTGATTATGTGTTGTAAAGTAGTCTAACTATAATGAATCATCTGAATATGAATGGGTACAGAAGATTCTTATAGCTGACCCTAACTAATTTCGGATTGAGGTTAGTTGATCGATTCATTGATTTTGTTTAGACAATTATATATCATAGCGTTCCTAATTGTTTATTATTTGTGAATTGGGAAATATTCAAGCTTTATGATCACTTGGGATAAGTGTTTCCGGAAATGGAATGAGTTATGCACCCAAGGGTGTGAGCTAGTGGTCAATAAAGTAGGTTGGTAACCATGACGTCTTAGGTTCAATCTCAGCGTAGGCAAAAGCACTATGTAATTTCTTCCCATCTATCCAAGGATGTGGATAGAGTTATCTGGTACTTGTGCTAGTGGAAGGTAACAATAGCAGGTATCCGTGGAATTAGTTACGATGTACAAGCTGGCCCGGACACCACAGTATTAGGTTATTACACTTGTTTGTTGAGAATTATAGGCAATGTCAACAGATTCTTTTGGATGCTTTTAATTTGGTTCGAGTTTGAAGAGCAGAACATCCTGAGCTAAGTAGTCGCTAAATACTAGTTTTGATTTGATGTGAAGTTGTGGTTTTGCATCTAATATTGTAGTTATTGTAAGTTATGCGACTCGACTTACAACTCTAAGGACTCCGTCTAGCGACCAATGGTTGACCTGTATGTTAGAGAAAGGAGATGGTGAGCTTAGTCCTAGGGAGGGACTGAGTCTCAATGGATGAGAACTTGCCTAAGGATAACTGGTAAACCAACAAAGAGGTTAATACAGGAAAACTTTTATATAATGTATTGTTTAGTGATCCCAGTGTTTTGCAAGAACTTATCATACTTTTGGGCAACTAAACTCCGACTGACTAGCTGCTACAAAAGAATACCATGTATTACTTTAGAGCGAGAATATGAGTCTCCTATTTCAGTTATTTGTACCTTCAGCTGGGCAGTAACTTCTTCTTATAACCAGTGATTGAAGTTAAGTAATGAGAAGAAGAAGCACATCCTGTATGCAGAACTCTGCTTTCTAATATAAGAAGAAGACATAAATTATTAAATAAAGATGACAATCAGCTTTCGTTATAGACATTTTTCTATAAAGTCTTCTGATATGGCATTATGTGAACTGTGAAGTCTGCTTTTCAATTATTCGTACCTTTAGGCAGCCAGGAATTGAAATAAAACATTCCTTTTCTTTTAAGTTATTTCCAAAATAATATGTTCATCCCTGCTTTAAACCAATTTTCTGGACTGAGCAGCCAGCTATCTGTATTGAGCACTATAGATTTTGGTCGGCAACAGATAGATCGTTGACATGAAAACAGTAAAGGATGAGATGCCCGTTTTCATGCCAAGAGAAACTCATGAACATGAAAACTGAAGGAACAATGCTTGTAGTCTTAATGTCCAAGATGGATTGTGTTATGTGGAAAGCAAATTGAGCTGGCTAGATAGAAGTAATCTAACACGGACAGATAAACAGTCTGCTAACTTGTTAAATTTTCTGTGCAGAACAATCAGTGATAGGTTAAGTTGCCCAGGATCTCATATGTCACCCTTCATAGTAGTCGTGAAACATTTTATCTTAACAAACTTAATAGAATACATTAGTTTATCAAGACTGAGATGTGGCCTGAGTAGAGGTATTGGTAGTTCATAGCACAAGTGTAGGGTGCCTGGTGGAATTTTGAGCAGCAAGATATTATTTTTACAGTTGATAAAAATTTGACCTTTGGTCCCTTCTTCTGTACTTATTGAGGGCAATTCATGAGATGGCATTCCAAAATTATTTGCAGAAGATGGAAACCAAAAGTAAGTAGATAACCAGAGAAGATTCAGTTTTTTTTGACATTAGTAACGAGTCAAATCATAGAGATGCAGCTGATGGGGTATTGAGAAGTGGAAAAAAGTAATTGCGATAAATGAAGAAGCACAGTTACGGTGCAATGATGCTTTTCTGAAGTTCAACTTCTATTTAGTTTTACAAGACAATGCAAAGCGATGCTTCAAGATGTACAAAAACTAAGTTGGAGTATCTAGTTATCTTTATATGTAGCGTACATAGTTATTCCTGATATGATTTGCATGGAAGCCAGAATGTCACTTGTTGTAACATTTCAGTCTTAGGAATGATGAGTTGAAGCTTATTTACATCTTTCTTTTGGGTTTCCTGAAAGACTTTTGTATTGATTCTTCTGAAATACAGATGTTGATACAATATAGGATACTTATTCTTTATGTACTACTGCAGGTATTCAGCATCTTTTGTCTCCAAAACTGAGGTTCCATCTGATCAGTATGCACTTGAAATTGCTGGTAGTTATCATTCTCATCCGCCTTTTGTTTGAACTTTAGAGTATAAGTCTTGGGTGATGCTTTTCTGACACGAGATGTTTATAATAGGCTTCAAGGTGAAGGAGAGTTCAAATTTAGGTCCTCGACCTGAGAAGCCAGTCGAGATATATGAGTTTGAAAGGTATTTTTGCTGGGGAAGTGTTTTAATGCTCACTATTACATTCAACTGTCAGAATCTATTTATTACGAATTTACCCTTCTTATCCTTTTAGTGTTTCCTATCTCCTATCCAAGTTTTAGACATTATTATAGGATTAATTCACCTGTTTCCTCTGTTATGTTGCCTGGCATGGAACATGTGGGGATTTCTTCAGCTGCCCGTTTTGTAGGAAGGTAACTGCTGATGCATTTGCTTTCTTTCTCATTCTAATTGAAGTTCATAGTTATAATCTACTCTTCTACAGTTATGTGAATTAAAGCTGGAGTTGACAGAAGCAAGCTTTTACTTATATAAACCCAATTATTGTAACCAAGCATCTCCAACGCGCCTTCATATTGGAAGTTCTTTCAATTGTTAAGATGGTTGATTAGTGAAACTTTACACTATGTCTTTAGAACTACTTTAATAAAATTGTGTAGAACTATTTTATTTATGCTTTCAGCTTTGATTAGCCTACTAACTCTATGGAGTTCTAGAAAAAAAAAAAAGAATCTTGTGACATTTTGCTTTATCAGCCCAGTACCATCTTTTCTTTGGAATATAATACAGATTGAACTATTCATTTGATCTTTTTCCTTTCCTTTTGTCCCTGAAGGTTAAAGATGTCACTTTATTGCAGGTTAGGGAAATAGTTGCTATTTTAGATCTTGACGTCCTCTATTATCCTTGCCCAAGAAATGGTCCGAATTTCCGTCCCAAGGTTGGTCAGATGGGTGGAAAGCAGCAGTTCCCCTATATGGTTAGATAACTTCTCTCCTACTGCTCCCTGTAGAGAAAATAAGCAGTCACAAGCTCTCACGACCACAAGACTTTTACATGCTCTAAATAAAATAATATGGCATCCTGTAACCTGCATCATCATTTTTTCTTAAACTTAATTATATTTTTTTCAAAACTTCTCCTCTTGTATTCTCTTGATGATGTGCGAATGTGAGTCAAGAGAAGGATCATGTCAAAAATTACGTTGAGACAAAAACAAAGCTGTGAGGAAGACAATCTTCATTGAAATGATTTTTTGTTTACATGCTTCTTTTTCCTTCAGAAACCCTCAACCCCTATGTTATTGAATGTAATTGAGGGCACCAGGTGTAGTTCACCTGCCAACTAAGAAATTTTTTCTTATTGATACTTTGGAATAATTTACTAAGAGTTCTTTTGAAAACAATTTTCTACTTGTGGCTTCAGATTGCTTAAAACATGCTTAAGTAGTTTCTTCATCGGACACTGGTGTCTCTTGTGTTGCATTTTCGTTTTGCTTATTCTGAAATGCGAAAATGATTAGCTATGCCGTAACTCCTCTGAACTTAACTTCTTCAAAATAATCCAGTTATTTATTCTATTTCGTTGATCAGGTCTATTACAACATTATGGCATCTAATCTTTTGTGTTATTCTGCTGCAGGTTGATCCAAACACTGGAGTTTCCATGTATGAATCAGATGAGATTATCAAGTACTTGGTTAGAAAATATGGTATGCTGCAATGGCCAACTTATGTTGAAAAGCTATTTAAATTGTACTTCTTAATGTTAACATTGTAACTTGTTCGTACATCTGAAACTTTAAGCTGTATACTGTGTCCATGTAGTTTTTATTCTGAAAAAATAGGCAACATTTAGATTTTGGATTGGCATGAATCGCAGTTCATTCCAAATGACCAGTTTAAGAGATTGTTTGGTTTGATACTCATTGATCTCCTACTACTTTTCCATCTTTCTGGTAAAACTCTTTCTTAGTGAGTGCATTAATGCTGTTGGTTTCCTTGTGCAGGTGATGGAAATGTCCCACTTATGTTGTCCCTTGGTCTTTTCACTGTAAGCTACAAACATTGGTCATCAATGAGTAAGATCTATTAGAAAGAGTGTTTAATAGATGTACAATTTATTGAAAATTGGATATTGTCATCTCAGACACTTACTGAAGGCTTTGCTATGATTGGTCGAATGGGAAAGGTAAAGGCTTTTCGCTCTCTGCTAATAAGTTTGTGGGCTTTGGTGTCACAACTTCTTGTCCAGCGTCCATAGTTCTCAAAAGTTAAAAGACTTTCAATGCGCTTAATTTTATGCAAAGTTAAGATTTCTGTATAAAGATATTGTTGTCAGGAAACTATTAGTACTGAGAACAGGACAAATCATCATAAAAAGATACTGTTGTCAGAAAACTATTAGTATTGAGAACAGGACACATTGATGATTCTTTTGTGACTTTTCCAGGGGTCTTCTTATAGGCCATCTAAACTGCCACCCAAGCCACTTGAGTTATGGGCATACGAGGTTAGACTGTGTTTATTGCTTTCAGTTTTGGTTTAGATGAATCTAAATCAATAATTCTATCAGATTTCTAATCTGATCATTATGTTAAAGAATTTTTGCTGAGTAGTATATCCATATTACATGACTTACTTGCACTTGTGTTATTCTTTCAGCCTTCTCCGTTTTGCAAAGTTGTACGTGAGGTCCTTGTAGAACTAGAGCTACCCCACATACTTCACAGGTAAATCTTACTACGAAATGGACGATGAACAAAACCTATACACTGTGCAATATAGGATGCTGTTGGCACCATGATAAGCTGAATAAATAGAATGTTATCTGATGTCTTATGAGAATACCATCAACAATAAATATCTTTTCGATGAAGTGTTCTATAAGTTCATACATTTGATTTAAGTAGGTTTCCGTGCAAAGGATTTAATTTAGAAGTGAATTGACATTTATTAGAAGGGGTGAATAGAGGATCCTCCTCTCACCCCGAACAGAAGAGAATCTGAATGCATTTAGTTCACTTGTCTTTTGAATTGTTGATTTATTATCAAAAGTGAGCTTTGCCACTGGTTTCAAGAATGAAGTTCCTCTTATCTGGTTTTGGATAGGGGTTTGAAGAAATTTCATAGCTGATATTTCTAGCTGGTGTGGAGCTTCACTAATTGCTCTGTTTCCAAGAAGACTAGTTTGATCAACAAGATGCTTCTATTATTTTTAAAAAATAGGATAAAGTTGACGTGTTCATTCCTGTATGCTCTACAACAATTTCATTGCTTTTGATTTGCTCTGACTGCACTAAAACCAAATGGTGCAGTTGTGCTCGTGGTAGCCCCAAACGCCAAGTATTATACGAGAGAGTTGGTCATTTCCAGGTTTTGCTTTGCTTTATGTTACTCTACCTTTTGGATTTCTGTTACATGTCATACACATTCCCACAAGAAATGTGGAAAACTTAATAATGACTCTGTCTGTCTCTAGGTCCCATACTTAGAAGATCCAAATACTGGAGTCCAGATGTTTGAAAGTGCAGATATTGTGGAATATATACAGGCAACTTATGCTCGCTAAGGAGTGAGGCCTTCTCCCTTTTTCAATAGTGTAATTTCCTAATGCTCTCTGTAACAAGAGGACAAGTTTGTCTGAACTGCTTTCTTTCTGGATAATTTCACAGGAGAATACCTGCTATGAGGCTCACTCTTATAACTGAGCAGAAGATAAGTTTTTATCACGGGGATAAGTATATAAAAAAGAAAGATGTTCTGGAGGAAAGTGATGTTTCATCTACATCCTCATCAAATCTGTGTTTTTAGTCGGTAAAAGTAAATGGCTTTGACACATCCCCAAAGATTGTCATATGTTACAGGAAACTTCATCCATTACCCACTATTCGCATTGTTATTAATACAATATGTTTTTATTCCATGTCGTGTTGTTTGTATTAACAGTCAAAGCTTGGCTTGGCTATATATTGTTGTGTTAGACATAGCTTGGCTATATAGGCGATTAACATTGTAAATATGTACTCCCAGAGCAAAAATTAGGAATGGGATTTTCCATGTATGACTTGTATATTTAGTCCAACAAATTGTGAGCAGCCTTTGCCCTTTGGTGTTTATATTTTCATTCGATGCTCCATCTCTTCACGTATGCAACTCATTGACTTATAATATCAATTATGAGTGGTGCTAATGAGATGTTATGGTAAATTCTCCCATTATTGGCTTATTCAACTTCTAAATTGTTAAGGCTTATGCTGGAGTAACATGGCTTATAAACCACTTCATCACCCTTTCGTTTGCATGTCATAGCAGGTATGGCCATCAGGTCTGTCATCCTCAAGTTTCTCTCCTTCATGTTCTTAGTTCGTCTTTTGATTACAATCAGCCAAGATATGTGCATGCATTATAATTATTCTACCTAACTGACGCAACATGTATTTTCCTGTTCTGTAATTCTCTTGACCATTTATATTCTCCATCTACTTTATTCATCTTTTGGTGCCTACCTATACTTGAAGGAAAATGAAGAGATTCTTCCCAAGTATACGAGATTATTGCTGTATCAAGAACAAGCAAAGAACTTCTCTTCCCCTGTGTCTTTTTTAACAGACGACTCATGGAATATTGCGAAAATCACTTCCTATAACACTTATCAAAGCACTACTTTTCTTTAGTGCACCATAGTGTTATTTTTGTAAAGGAATACATTTATTGTGTTTGAAACATACGATGATGAACTGGTGAACAAGGAATACCATAGGATGATAAAGTTGGAAAACATTTATTTTGGCTAAATACCTAGATAACCCCTTAACCTTGGCACGACTTGTTAAGTTAGATACTTTAACTTAGCAAGTGACTAGATAGACACCTCTACTTGACAGAAGTGTGTCTCACGACCACCTTGCCGTAGCACTACTTATTCATCTCTTGGTGCCTAGTTCCTACCTATACTTAAAGGACAATGAAGAGATTCTTCCCAAGTATATGAGACAAATATTTTATCAAGAACAAGCAAAGAACTTCTTGCAGTGTGTCTTGTCTCTGATTGATACAGACTTCTCATAGAATATTGCAAAAACCGCTGCCCATGGCACGTACCATAAACTACTTTACTTTAGTGCACCATTGCATTATTTTTTGTAAGGAATACTTTAGTGTGTCTGAAACATAGGATGATGAACTGGTGAACAAGGAATACTATAGGATGATAAAATTGGAAAACATTATGCTATTTTTCACAATCCTTCAAGTTTTGAGTTCTCATTACAAGATAGTCAGGCCCTGGAATTATCAGGGACTGCACCTTGCTTTGTGATGGGAGCTAAAATATTACTCCCTCTGTCCCGATTTGTGTTTCGTACTTTTCTTTTAGTTTGTCCCAAAAAGAATGTCATACTTCCTTATTTAGAAACAATTAACTTTAAACTTCTCATTTTACTCTTAATGTGATTATTTATAGTCATGCAAATGTTTATGGCTGGTCCTAAATCACAAGTTTCAAAAGTCCTTTTCTTTCTTAAACTTCATACCCAGTTAAATACTACCACCTAAATTGGGACGCATAGAGTATCAAAGTTGACTATGGCAATTCTTAATGTCTTTTTGAAGCTCAGAAGAAAAGAAGTAATCAATAGTAGCCATTTCTTGTGGAAGTTGGGTACTAGCATGTTCTGTGGTCCAGTGACAGGCTTCCTCCACTTTCACAATGCATAAAGGTAGTGTTACTTTGAAGGATGGTGATCTTTTGGTAAGATATGGTTCTTGCTCTTTGAGTAGCTATAAGATTAAGAATATGACTTTTAGTGCTTGCATTTTTATGCTCATTTTGAATCCTTCTGGCCCTACATTTTGCTTTCTGAGTGATCAGGCTGATTATGATATCATTTTTGTCAACACTTTGTTCTGTTCCTGTTTGTTCTAGGATTCTCTTAGTCACTTTGAGTTTCCTGCATTGTTCTTTGGATCTTTTAGACGTATGTTCTTTATTCATGTAGTAGAATTTTACACATATACACACACACACACACAGAGTTGAGAAGTGGATGGTTCAATAGAATACTGAATCTGTTCGACTTAAAATCTGCTTTTATCTACTTTCTTTCTTGTACAGACTAGACTGAGCAATGCAGAAATTCACTGCAACATGCATATGCTCAGTGGTAAATTTGGTAAAATCTACTCTGTTCAACTTTTTCTTTATATGATTTGGTTTCGTATGTGGAATGGGTGTTCAGCTTGGCTGCTTGAGACAGGCTCTTCAGCTGTTGATAGGTAACATGTCTAATTGATAATACTCTAGATTAATAACTCTAGCAAGTTAGAGAATCCAGGATTTGAAATTTGGCGGTAGATCACTATTGCATCCACTGGTGGGTGAAATTCATGGTAGATAAAATTCAAACAACAGCAACATACCCAGTGTAATTCCACAAGTGGGGTCTAGGGAAGGTAGTGTGTACATAGACCTTATTCCTACCTTGAAAGGTAGAGATGCTATTTCCTACGGGTAGATAAAAACTCAAACAAAGACAAAAAATGTTGGTGATTTTTATTCGTTCTGCCTATAAGCCTTGATTAGCCGATATCTGGTACCCGTGCTGCCTAAATCTTGAAACTATTGAACCACATACTTTCAACGGGAAACTCAAGACTCTTTATAATTGTGAATCTCTAGCTATCATACGTAAAGGAGGAATTCTCCTTTGACTTGATCTTTAATTGAAGTACAGCATTATGAAAACTATTTCAGAAATAGTTTCCATGTGTCTTCAGGAGCATCTTCTTGTGTGGGACCATAGCCATTTTTGGCGAGTAGTTTAATTTAGGTGACGGGAGATAGTAGGTACCTGGTGAAATAGACGTAAAAACTTACCGGTCTGAATTAAGTCATGATCCATTTTGTTTAGTAACTTTGGTTCCTCGTGACTAACTCTACATAATAACTTGTAGTCACTAGCTGGTGCATTATTTGTATTTGTCACAAGAAACAAAGATCCAAGCTGGAAGATCTTGGCTTCTTCTCATCCATTTGCCAAATATGGTTGAACCTTTCTTACAAGTTTAATAAAATTCTGTATCTGATATCTAATTGAACTTTTCTTCTTTCCAGAAATAAACCAGAATATTTAATTGAAAAAAAAAACATATAAATGCCAAAGGAAGTAGCATCTCATTGCTGGAAAATAAAATTTTAGATCATAGCACGAGGGAGGTTGTATATGCTTTCTCAAAGAAATAAAATTTTATACTCTTTCTTTGTCCTGTTTTATTTGACACCATTTGACAATATACACAACAACAACAACAACATATATCCGGTGTAATCCCACAAATCGGGTATGAGGAGAGTGGAGTTTATGCAGCCTTACCTTTACCTTACGGAAGTAATAAAGCATATCAACACCATTTGAAAGAACATAATACAAGTTGGATCAAGAAAATTCCAATGCTCCATCAGTCACACGAGCATAAATTGAGACAAAGAGAATAAAGTAAGATAACAATTTTAAAATTATTAAATTTCGAATTATAATGTTGGCATAATATTAGGATATAACTTGTTCACCAGCTCAGACAAACCCTAGCTATTATAACATACATCCCTAGCTAACAATCACTATCTCCCCAATCAAAAAAAGAAATTGTGTCTATCACTTCTTGTCAATTCCAATCCTTTTAGATGTTCTCTAAGCCACAACTTTAATATTGTGGAATGGTTTGTGTACCCTTTTGAGATATTAGTGACCTCTAAACTCACAGTGGATACTTGTGGCTTCTGCAACAAAGATAGAATATTGTGGTTGTCACCATCCACTTTCAAAAGGAAAAAAAAAATTCACTAACCCCTCTTCTTTTGTTAAAACTATAAACCATACACTTATTCTTTTTCTTAAGGTTGTATTGCATCCTTCGATCAAGTAAATTAAGCTTACATAAACAAACAAAAAAATTATATCGATATATCATATTCTCTCGACTAGATCATCACAACTAACATTATAATCAGTCGGAAAATGTTAGCTCACAATGACTTTCTCTTTTGCTCCCCCTATTTCTCTCAACTGTTTGATTTGTTTGTCGAATTGATACACTTTCTTTTTTTTCTAAAATCCTCAAAATCAATATTAATTATTATCAATTGGGATAACATATGCATTTTCTTTAATAATAAATTAATATTTTGTCTCAGTAACAATAATAAAATATTTTACTTTATCCTTAAAAAAAACATGTCATTACAAAATTCACAGGTCACGGGATAACACATTTTCAGAAAAAGATACTGCTCCAATATTTATCTTTAACAGTCTAAAAAAGTTCACAAGCATTCACATTCCTTCTAACAATATCATACTAATAAATGCACCCTCTCAATAAATTTCCCAATATTCCTTGAAAATTGTGATACCTTTGCGGGATAAAATACTCTTTACTAAAAATTGACTTTATTTTTTAAATTCAAATCGGAACTTTCTAGTTAAAAATGAAAAGACACTTATCGTCCTGCCATAATCTTTAATAGCCATAAAAGGCGATAAGAATTTATCTTCATTTTAAATTAAAGTAAACAAATTAAGTCACTAATTGAAACTCTCACGCATGATATAAAACTTTAAAATGTATTTAAATTATATATACCGTCAATATATTTTAAAAAAATAACCAATCAAATTATCGTTATATGTTATAGCAAGTTATATGCTCCTAATAGAATTAGTAACTATTGTTATAAGTTAAATTAGAAAAGAAGTACTAATATCCTCAAACAAAAAAGGCAAAAGCAAATAATGGGCAACTTTTGATATAGTAAAAAGGTTTGTCCCAAAAAAGCTTATAAATAAAGGACACAAATTGAGTTAATGTTCCAACAAAAGAAAAAAAACATCTCAGATACTGAGTGTCTCTCCTTCAGACATCCTCT
>JACEIK010000104.1:382591-452151 GCA_018107945.1 Datura stramonium | reverse complement strand
TTTCCTCACGACTGCCTTGGTATGGCTCGTGGCAGTGTACGTAATAATTTTTTAATACCATCAAGTTACATTTATTTTTTTATTTTTAAAATATAAAATTCTATTAACGGTACTTAAAGAAGGGTGTCTTTTTGATTAATTTAACCTGACCCGCGTGAACTTTCGATCTTAGGTTAAGTACTCATAATGTGAGTGACTTATACGCGAAAGTTTTTGCTTCTTCCTTTCCTTCCGCTGACAAGTAGCTCTTAAACTTAGTCAGAGGCGAATCTAACCTTTAAATAAATTATGAGTTTACGAAATCATTAACTTTTATTCGTACTTTAAATTTGTATTAAAAATCACAGAACACGTATATAAATAGTTGATTGTAACCTCAGTTATTATTTTACGTTAATTTGAGATCATTTTAGAAACTCATATATAAAATTTAAAATTTGAGATTATAAATACTCAACTATAAACAAGGTTCTACGGTCGGTTACTTATGTTGGATTGTGAAAAGCATTCTTGAAATGGTCTCGTAGTTCCTACGGAATGGAGATGATGAGGTCGTCTTTTTTCAAGAGATTGTTAGTATTTTGAACTTAAAAACTATTAATTAAAAAATAATAAAAATAATGAATAAAAAAAGGAAGCCCTTTGAACAACACGTGTGGGTGGTAACTCTCACGTACTGATCAGTTGACAACAGTCTTTGCCAGTTGCCAGTTGCCATTTTCTCCAGCTTTATAAATCCTCTTTTGCATATTTTTCTCTCTTTTTTGTATCGCACACTGAAAAACATATACTGCTTTAACTTAGATAGAAACGCCCGAAAAAACTGAGTTCTTGCAGCCATGGCTGGAAGGAAACGAAGAAAGATGAAGCTGTAAGTCCTTCTAAGTTTTCAGCTTTATGAAGTTTTATGTGTGTTTTCTTGGTTTTTTTAACCTTCTTTTTTGTTTGTGTGTGTGTGTGTGTGTTTCTTGAGTTGAATTTGATTGAAAAGACTTGAATTTTAATGAATTTTATATGGGTTTTTGATCTAGCTTGTGATTCATGTTTTTTGTGGGGTGGATCCGAGTTTTGATTTCTTAGATAGAGTTGAAAGGTGTGGTCTTTTTTTTTCAAGTGATTGAGTTTAAAGAATTCCCAAACCCCAACCCCAACCCCAAAACCAAAGTTCTGCAAGAACGAAAAGGTGGAAAAGAAGTTGATTTGAAGTGAAAAGAGCAGATTTAGTTGTATGCTGAATGCTTGTTTATGTGGTGTTCTCTTGGTTTTCTTGTGCTTGAGGTGAATTTTGACACTTTTGGTGGATGCCCTCTTAGGGGTTTATCAATTTCTCACTTGATCTGCTTACCTGGGCATTTAAGGATGTCTATTTGTTAACCATTTTATACTTCAATTCAATCTGTTAATCTGAACATGTTCCAAATTCATGTCACTTTGCATAACATATCTGTGATTTTTTTTAACGTTAGGGAATGGACATATGTGGTGTTGATGATGATTGATGACTTGTGTTGTTACTCGGATCAAAACCGTTTATAACGGTTGCGTCTAGTTGGAAAATAACTGTATATACAGAAAGTCAAGTGTTTCGGTGTTGTTCTGACAGTTAATCAGCTTAATGTATGTCCAGTTTATTGGATGATTTAGGATATGTCGGCTTTGATGTTGTCCTTTGCGCGGAAAACCACCTGTAACTAGTTTAGGATTTGTCGTCTTTGATGTTGCCCTTTGCGCGGGAGAAAAAAAGCAGAATGTTTTTAATTTTGATGCTGAAAGTCACCTGTAATCACCTGATTATGATATGCCTTTGTCGTCTTTGATGTTGTCCTTTGCGTGTTATTTTTTGGATTCAATGCTGAAAGCCACCAGTAATGATGTCGCCTTTGATGTTGTCCTTTGCGTGCGGAAAAAAAAAAGCAGAATGTTTTGGATTTTAATGCTGAAAGTCACCTGTAATTACCTGATTAAGGATATGTTCTTTGTCGTATTTGATGTTGTCCTTTGCGTGTGAGATGTTACTCTAAAAGCAGTATTTTTGGATTCAATGCTGAAAGCCACCAGTAACGATGTTTTCCTTTGCGTGCGAGAAAAAAAGCAGAATGTTTTTTTTTTTTTTTTTTTTAAAAGAAGTCACCTGAAATTACTTGATTAAGGATATATGTCTTTGTCGTCTTTGATGTTATGTCGCCTTTGATGTTGTCCTTTTGTGTGCGAGAAATATAGCAGAATGTTTTGGATTTTAATGCCGAAAGTCACCTGTAAGGTAATTATCTGATTAAGGATATATTTTGTCGTCTTTTGATGTTGTCCTTTTCGTGTGAGAAGTTACTCTAAAAGCTAAAGGCAGAATGTTTTGGTCTTTGATGCTATAGTTCAACTGTATCTATCTGATTTAGGATTTGTCGTCTTTCATGTTGTCCTTTGCGTGTGACGAGTTACTCTAAAAGCAGAAAGGTCTGGATTTAATGCTGAAAGCCAACTGTAATTATCATTATTTGGTTACGAATCATGTATATAAATTTTGCTAAGGCTCTTAAGGGATCTGTCTCATCTGGCATGTTTACACGTGGTGATGCATTTGGATTCTATTCTTGTTTCCTTTTTATTTTTCATTGAATTTGGGAGAAGGGGGCGGGGGTGGAACTGGAGGTAATGTGTACATTATATTTTGTGTATAACGTTAACTTTAAGGATTCGGTATCAACATTTACCTTTTTTTCACTATCCATTTTTGAAACTAATGATGACTTTCATATTTCTAGATTAGCTGCGACAGCTCCAAATAATGGTGGTACTTCAACTGAGGAGCATGAAGAATCTGATGAACAACTCACATTGTTTCGTGTACCAAATGAAATTCTAGAACAGATTCTCTCCCGGTTAAACTTGAAGGAAAACATCCGTGCTTCTGCTGTTTGCAAGCAATGGCTTGCTGCCTCTATTTCTGTGCGAGTTGCGAATAAACCACCTTGGCTTATGTTTTTCCCGAAAGTCGGTGACTTGGTTGAATTCTATGACCCTTCTGTGAGGCAAACTTATTCAGTTGAGCTACCAGAGTTACGTGGCTCTAGGCTTTGTTATGCGAATGATGGCTGGTTGCTGCTATACAAACCCAGAACTTTGGGCGTGTTTTTCTTCAATCCATATACGAAGAACGTGATCAATTTGCCAAGTCTAGAATTAACATACCAGATAGTTGCTTTTTCTGCAGCTCCGACATCTCCTAACTGTATTGTTTTCACAGTTAAGCATGTCAGCCCCACTTTGGTTGCAATTAGCACATGTCACCCAGGGGCAACTGAATGGACAACTGCCAATTACCAAAACCGTTTGCCATTTGTTAGCAGCATTTGGAATAAGTTAGTTTTCTGCAACGGTCTGTTTTATTGTCTGAGTCTTACTGGCTGGTTGGGAGTGTATGATCCAGAAGAACAAACTTGGCTTGTTCGTGTGGTTCCACCTCCCAGATGCCCCGAGAACTTTTTCGTCAAAAATTGGTGGAAAGGAAAATTCATGGCAGAGCACAATGGAGATATCTATGTGATATACACTTGCTCTACTGCAAATCCGGTGATATATAAGTTGGACCAAATAAATAAAATTTGGGTGGAGATGCAAACTTTAGGTGGTTTGACGCTTTTTGCGAGTTTCCTTTCATCCCAAGCGAAGATAGATATTCTTGGGGTGATGAGAAATAGTATTTATTTTTCTAAAGTTCGTTTTTATGGAAGGCGTTGCATATCCTATTCTGTTGATCAAGACAGATACTACCCGCGAAAGCAGTGTTACGATTGGGGAGAGCAAGATCCTTTCGAGAGCATTTGGATTGATCCACCGCAGGACCTTTCAGTCTTTTCCTGAAAAGATTTGTGACAAAGGTACTATCCTTTTCTGTTAGATTGTTCATTCTTCTAGTCATGAGGTTGAACTTAAGAATATCTTTGCTTGACTGAAATCATGAACTGTTTATATATGTTTTAGTTCCCTTATATTCTGTAGTAACTATAACAGCATGGCCTGTCCAAGAAAGGACCTGTAATGGATATGTACTCAATCTTTAAGGATGTTCGAGGAAGTTGTTGATTTTAAAATAGTATGATAGCTAAGTGCATTTTTGTCGGTTTAAAGTCAATTTCTATTTCACTAGATGATCTCTTGAACGGCCAGTTTTTGAAAATTGAAGTTTCATTTTAACTTCATCTCTACACTGCTAGGTTTCTCTTATCCAAATGTATCTTAGATTGTGAATCCCACTTAAATATTGATCGTATGACCTCAGTTAAGACTTAATTTCCTCCACAACCACGTTCAAATTCCTGCAACACCTGTATCTTCTTAAGGCTAAAACTTTAGATTGGCAATTGTCCTCCTCAATTATATAAATTTTAGGATTTTTTATCATAATTAATCTTTAGTGTAAACAAATGCCTTGAGAGGGATGCAAGGTCTTATAAAACATATAAAATTTTGTAAGGTAACTGCCCCCAGCCAAATGTAGTTCCACACCTGAGGGTGCTGGCGTTGGTGAGAAATAGGTGACCTTATACACTGTACTTGCAGAGGAAGAACAGTTTTTTGGCAGCCGTAGATTCTAATTAGGCAATGATAGGGATATAATGGCAGTGTGTAAGCGTCTTCTTAGTTTCAGGAAAGGTATGTTGGATAGAACAGTATCTACGAAGACGCTTACACACTGCCGTATGTTGGATAGAACAGTATCTACGAGAGATTCAGGAATTGACTACATTGTTCCCCAGACACCGGAAACATGAAATGTGAATTGTAGCTAGTCTCGAGTTTTACCTGTTTTCCAAGGTTGACGAATCCTTCTAAGTCATCCTTTTTCAATTTCCCAAAAGAAATGGAGTCAGGAGCAGACAAGTGTTCAGAACCACTAACTGGCTCGACGGGCTGATCCTGGAGTTGAAAGTTGTGCTAATATGCAGTCATTATGGTGGTATTTGAACTGATAAAGACCCTATTGCATAAGATGAGCTATTGTCACCTACATACCATGATGTGTCGTCCTCTCTAAATGCCTCCCGTCATTGTCATTTTTTCAAGCCAATATAGATATGAAGTTAGGCTCCATACAAAGGTAAGTCTTAGTACGGATGTAAATATCAGCAACCAAATTCATGGGCTTCCTGCCAGTGATCAAGCATCCCCGATGCCACACTAGACTCATAGTAGCCATAAGTTCTAAGAGGTGCTCAAGGTTAAGTGCATAGGGTAATTTTATCTTGTAACCGAGCCAAGTAAGCCTATCAAGGCTCTGATTAGCCATAATAATTTCAAATGCTAATTCCTGTTTTCCCCCCAAAAAACTGAATCCAGCCAATGATTTCTCTTCTTGGCACCTGTCTGGCTTTGCGAAGTTAACTTTGTCTTTATGGCATTGGAGAATTCATTCGACATGCTCTATAGGTTAGCATGCCTCTATAAACATCTCTCTCTCTCCCTCTCTCTCTCTCTGGTAAGACTGAATATACATTTCATATTCTTGCCTCATCCTCACAAGTTCTCTTTTTTAGTTTATAACCTGCATTTTCAGTACAGTATAGGAACTGCTAGAGTCTTGAGCTTAAGTTTCTAGATGACTCTCACTCAACTCATTCGCGTCTAATCTCTCTATTTCTCTTGCTGTGACTCAGTGTTCCCGATTTCTACTTCCGTGGCTCGTATAGGACCAGTCTAAATTTTTGTCCTTGCAGACACTAAATGTTGGCTTTCACTAAAAGTCCCAGTTGGACTTCACGGAAGATTGTGTTTCTATGACTAAGAAAAGCTCGGAGCTGTGTTCTATTATAAAATTGGCGACAACTACATGTTCTTATATTGAAGTACTTATACACACTCGTATCGAATCTTTACACACAAACGAGTTTGTGTAACATGCAGGGACGGCCTATAGTTTTGAATATGGGTTCAATTGAATCCAACTTCTTTGAGACCAAAACTAAACGCTCCTTTAATGCTACTGGATTTGTGAAGTAAGATTGGGCTATGATTTATGTTATTCTCTAACAAAATTAGTTATATCCATTTCATTGCATTGCAGATTATTAGAGACGTCGACCTCAGGTGAATGGAATCGCTATAAATTCCATGCTTGAATGAATATTTTTATATATATTCTCGGTTCATCTGTCATCAACTATTTCTTGATATTGAAAACTACTATCCACTAACTTCTGACTAATCATCTCTTTCAGGGCCTCAAATACAAGGTCCTTGCTTCAAACGTCTTCATTTGACCAGTTCCAGAGCTGCAGATGTAGTCCATGTTGTTAAAGTGAAACCGATGATTCAGATGTATCACTAGATGTTGTCAAAGTTTGGAGGCATGATAAAGAACAGGGTTCTAATCATGTTGGCTGTCAATTTATAGAACTTTTAAGTTGTCGTTAAAGACTTAAACTTCAGTGGGTAGGAAGTGTTTTCTTCCTTTATATGTAGATAACTTTTTAGGTAATGCTGTAGTTGAATTTGCAGAAGTTTTATTCCAGCTGAGTACTGAATGAGACCATTAGGTACTTCTAATATTCTGGTTTTTATTATCTTTCTGAGATTAGATTGTTTATGATCTGGTTGATATACCCTTCCTCTAGGCATATGTTATTCTTGCATCAGGTGACCTATGTTGCTCGGATCCTTCAAAAGATGTCATTGGAACCATATTGGATCCGATACACACACTGTCGACAATTTTGGAGGGATCTAAGCAACATAGCCGGTGACTCTCCTCTGGGGACCTATGTTTGCTCGGATCCTTCAAAAGATGTCATCGGAACCATATTGGATCCGACACACACACCCTGTAGACACATTGCAGGATCCAAGCAACATAGCTGATGACTCTCCTCTGGTGACCTATGTAGCTTAGATTCTTCAAAGATGTCATTGAAACCATATCGAAGTGTGTCGTAGATAATTTTGGAGGATCCCAGCAACATAGATGGTGACTCTCCTTTAGTGATGTATGTTATTATCCAAGCAACATAGATGGTGACTCTCCTTTGGTAACGTATATTGCTAGGATCCTTCAAAAGATGTCATGGGAACTATATCGGATCCGATACACACCTTGTCAACAATTTTGGAGGATCCGAGCAAACATAGCTGGTGACTTTCCTCTGGTGATCTATGTTGCTCGGATCCTTCAAAGATCTCATCTGAACTATATCGGATCCGACGCGCACACTGTAGACAATATTGGAGGATTCAAGCAACATAGCTGGAGTGACTCTTATGCAGTGACCTATGTTGCTCGGATCCTCCACAAATGGCACCCCACCATATCGGATCCTCCAAATGATATCAGAAATTCATAGCTTTTTAGGAGTTTTGACAAACATATAATGTCCGGTATGTTTGGAGGATCTAAGCAACATAGTTTGTGACATTCGAAATTCATCAGATAGTTGTTGCCGTTGTGTTAGCTTTCATACAGTTCGTTTAACGTCTGAAATTTTGTTTCCTAAAAATTCTCTACTAGTTTCTTGTGTAGGTTTCCATTTCATTTCGTATGTAGTTAGAGGATTATGTCAACAATAATTTGTGAGTATTTCTGCCTTTTTGATCCCTCTGTCAACAATAGATATTTGGTGCAATCTAATAATTGGAGTCTGAAAAGCATGGTGTATACACAACGTTTACCCCGATCTTGAAAGTGTTGTTGGCCCTAAGTTTGATGTGAAGGGTCCATTTATTTGACTCCCGAGAAACTGAACAAAAGGCTACTAAATTAGCCGAATAATACTAATCTAAGAAGAGGTCGTTCAGCTATACAAGGATAAGGGATAATAATTCGAGGGTAAAATGAGGCCTTATTTTATCCCGCCCAGACTTTCGATTCCGATGTAAGCAATCTCGTGATTGTTTCAACCATAATTGTGGTATTATTTTTTTGTATTGTCTGATAGCAAGGTCTTACAAGAAAACACAATTTTAAGTCCAACA
Organism: Datura stramonium; assembly: GCA_018107945.1. Classification (NCBI taxonomy): domain Eukaryota; kingdom Viridiplantae; phylum Streptophyta; class Magnoliopsida; order Solanales; family Solanaceae; genus Datura; species Datura stramonium. The sequence goes on along the minus strand of JACEIK010000104.1, from coordinate 444,192 downwards.
ACCTAAATATATGTCAATAAGAGTATCCACCAAATAATTCTAACATTAAGAGATCTCCATATCATAGGTATCACACTACAGCCTTATGAATTTGCGGTTCATGAAGTTGGTGAAAATTAAACGACACAATCTTATGTTTCCGTAAAAAAAAAAAAAAAAAGAACTCACTCATTACATGTATCAATGAAAAATAACACGATATGATTGAGGTGCACAAAAGAAATTTCACCGCGTCGATCAGTATTACCAAAAATGAAAAGATACTAACTGAAATTTGATGTCAAAAACTCCCAGTGATGTACAAATATTTTTTCATAAAAAATACTTTTAACAGGAGAAAGATACCATTAACAGAGTAGGTAAAAGGGAGATTAGAAATGAGTGTCAAATTCTTTAAACAGGCTACAGATACACAAGTCAAATAACTTAAATACTCAAGTGATTACTCTCAAATATTGTGCTTTAAAACACTGCTTTTACAACTAGTATAGGTTGTAAACGGGAACGCCCTCGTCCACCACTGTCACCCCCGCCTTCCACCGCCAGGCCTCCTCCGCCACTATGTCCCCCTCGTGATGTTGGAGGTGGGGAATGCATAACTCCTGGTTGTTGCCTGGATGGGAAAGAGAGATCAGAAACAATACAATGAAAATAAGCTAACCAAGAAGCATTTCTGGAACAGCCCTTCTGATTGTGAACTATTCCACCAGGTATATATATATCTCTTGAAGCTAATTGAACACCCTATTACTAATACCTGTTGCTTGGACTTTCCGAAAATGTGCCATACCCATGTAGGATCCTCTAAAACTACACTATTGGAGGATCCGACATGTGTCCGTTGACATTTGAAGAGTCCAAGCAACATGGGCTTGATACTATAGTATCTAATGCTCATTAGAGGTTCACCAACACTATATACGGACTGCATGTATTTTCTCTTAGAAGCACCTTTTTAAAGATATATGGCATTAATGGTCTTCCATTTTTTGAATTTCAGCCATGACTACTGATAAGTGGGGCTATGAAATTGCAGGAACTGATAAGTATATTTTGTCCTGGATACTAGTTTTCCTTTATATGATGAAATCGGATTGGACTTTTCCATTCATTATCACGCTTAGCAAAGCAATTGCTATAGACAGGTTGTACTTACAGGACATATCCAATCCTTCCATCAGGTAAAAGCATTGGCATCATTGCCAAGCCACCGGGTGTAGCTCCTCTTCCATAGACCATTGGCTGTGAAGTGACAGCAACAAGTGTTAGTAAAGCAGCAGATTCACAAATCTACCTGAACACAAGCTACACTTGAGGAGCTGACAACAGAAGGCCCGTGAATTCATCTATTTAGATTTAATTCACACTGAAAATCTTGAAGTACATATTGCAACTTTGCAATCAACAACATGACCAGTGTAATCCCACAGGTGGGGTATAGGGAGGAGTAGGATGTAATCAGACCTTACCCCTACCTTTGTGTGGGAGTAGAGGCTTTTCAGAAGGTCTCTGACATGACTGCAAGAAAAATGCCAGCAAAATAGCAAAGATACAAAGTAAATGAAATAAGAAATAGTAGTATAAGAGAACACGCCTACTAAATAACACTACTAATAAGCAGAAGAGGAGAAGAGGAGTCAACTTTGCAATATATATGCATTTCTGGTCTTGGAAAAAACACCTGCATATGCAACATTAACACATCGGAAACAGGTTATCTCCTCAGAGTTTTTGCTCTACATATTGGACACAATTACCAACATTGTTTAGGTGATTATTCACTTATCCATTAATAGAAGCCATGCACAACTTGCCACAAAAAACAATTAACAGACCCTAGCAACTGAATGCTTGCTTATGAGCTACAAATCAATGGGAAACTTAATTTGAGATTTTTTTTAAATAATGGAATCTTGAGGGCCAGTAACACACAGTTTGAAACTCAATGAACAATAGACGATGCCTCTACACTTCCTCAATTAAATACCAAGTTTTATGCAGCAAGATTCGAACCCGTAACGTGCGCACCCAGCCCACACATCACGTGATGCCAAAGCCAAGGTGACAAAAAAACAAACCTCAAAATTATCCAAGCAACAAATTTCTTTTCTTTTCCTTTTCTGGGGTTGGGGGTAAGCATCCATCACTGGATATTATTGCAAGAACAGTGATCTACTTATTTGAGGCAAAGTAAATACTAAGTTGTATTGAGAAAAGGATTGGTTTAATTTCTCAAGTAAAAGACTGGGATTTGCAAAGGAAGCTGCTAATCAACTGCAAAGGCAAACATTCACCATCAAAAATATGAAAAAGCTCTTACTTGGCCAACACCTGGACCACCATATCCTGCACCTAGAGCACCATAGGGTGGCTCCCGTAATACCCATAACAATACGGGAGGGTAAAGTTGGAAGTGTGACTCCACTTTTTGGTAGGCTTGATCCTCCTGAAGATTTCAGTCTACCTGAGGCTTTACAGAGAGTAGGCACTCAAAATTTTCCTGATCCAATAAGAGCAGCAATGCAGTGTCAGCATGCATTTGTTGTATGAAATGATCTCCAACCCAAAGAAAGAAGTAGAAACAGATATACCATCTATCTCATATTTCTCAGTGTTCTTCAGGGCCTTCCACTTAGCACTTGACCTCAGCAAAGTAGACAAAAGCCATATCTGCTCTGTTCTTGCCTGGTTTAGCTGGAGGAAGAACTACTTTTTGTAATTTTCCGTGATGTTCAAACAACTCTTTTAGCTTGTCCTGGTTGTGTTTTTGGGCAAGTTCTTCACATACACTGCTTTAACCTATAGAGTTCCAAAGGAGACAAAAGATGCATACATTATAATTCCACATCTTCAGACATTTGTCAATCAACTAAGCTGGACAATAATGGCCAGTGTTTTATCACACCAAACAATAAACCATCCTCGAGGAAATATAGCTACTTGGTAGTAATCCAACTTACACTAAGATACCCCAGATGCAATCCCAAAAGCCATCACAGAATACATACTGTTAAATTCAACGGCACTGAATGTTAATCAGTTGGAACTCCAGCAATGTTTCTTTTGATTTCATGGTCCTTTTTGTTTTGCAGGGTGGGAGAAAGGGGAGTGGAGCAGGAGATAAAATGTTCAGAGCACAGAAAAATTATGCTGAATAGGAATCACCGGAGTATCTTAAGAAAGCACCTTTCAGCACATTAGTTTGCATGGAAGGAAAGATAAAATTTGCAAGAGTTCTAAAAGTAGAACCTGAGGAAGAGCAGCAGTTTCCAGCATTTTAGGATCTGCCCAGCTAACGGTTGGTGCATTATCATCAAGCTTAAAGTCTAATTTGACATCTTTTTGTCTTGAATACTCTGCACATGCATGATTGTAATATTCTATAAAAGCAAATCCACGATTTCTACCGGAGTTCTGAGGATCCTGTATCATAGGAATTAGAAAAAAATAAATTAAAGCAACTTAAGACTGTCTTTTCTTTGTAATATATATATATGGAAGAACTTAATTCATTTAGCCTTTTTTTATTTTGAGAAGAGGGAAGACTTAAATCTTCTTTCCATGAATAACAGGATATACGTGGAAGAGTCGACTAACATGGAGCTGCATTTGTACAACTAATGACAATAAAGAACTGTACCAAGAGGTTGAAAATGGACTAACATACGTATGTTGGGAAAATAACCAGTGTCTTACCTTCACCAACTCAATAGTAATAACCCCAGGACCTACTTTTGTTACAGCTGTCCTCATATCTTCCTCACCCCAGTTTCTAGGAACATTACCAATGAACAACCGATGCTTAGCTTGAGCTGGAGAACATTTTACCCTTTTTCCCTGATACAGAAAACAGTTGTGTTAGAGAATCCAAAGAGTTGGAAACAAGCAAATAGATGAATTTTCATTCACTAGAGGAAATGCACTTCAGGGCTGTAAACTACATTTTAACAAAAGATGAACTAAAGTAGGAAAGATGAGAGACAACAAAGAGTATGAGAGAAACAGTTAAGAAATTAGCATTTGCGGACCTTTAGCTCAGTCTTGTTGGGGCTCTTTAATAGCCTTGGATGCCAATTCCTTGTTTCTATAGGTAACAAATGCATATCCTTTGTTCTGAGTTGAGTCCTTCCCTTTCATTATTCTTACCTGACATTTTCATGCATGTCATCAAGTAAGATTAGGGATACCAATAAAGAACAGCTAATGAACAGGAAAATAATTTACCTCTGTAACTTCCAATTGTCGCACAAAATTCCCACCACATCTGACTCAGAAACATCTGAGTAATACCACCAATGTACACTTCTGAATTACATGAGGAGGAAGGGCAAGGAGCTCAGCATGCTTTTTGTCCACATCCTCAGCATCTGCATTGATTTCATTTTACATCCTCATCCTTTCCTTCACCAGATCCATCACTTTCATTTTCCTCCTCCTCTTCTTCTTCTTTACCTCCTCTTCCCACCTCCTCTTCTTCTTCCTCTTCCATTTCTACCTCTTCTTCTACTTCTTCATACTCGATCTCTTCCTCTTCTTCATTATCCCTTCCAAAGTCTACCTGCTCTTCAGTCTCAACAGGCTTCTCAGGTTCAGATTTAGTAGCTGCAGCACTGGCCCTTGTTCTCGGCATCTTATATTTCTAGGAAGATAAGCTGGCGCTGCAACTCTGATGGAACCACAGAAGCCGGAAGCATTGCAAAAGAAAGAGAAGAAAACTGTGGACAGGCTGAACCAAAATGAAAGGCCAGAGGATTTCAGAGTAAAGAATATCTCAATTGAGCTTGTTCCATGAGAAATGGACAAGGTTCCAATGTCAATTTTCAGTAAAAAGGCTGACTAAGCGTTACCAATACAAACAAAGACAGGCAAGAGAAGAATACTGAATGACTATCAAGAGGGTAATATCCTCCATCAGGTGCAAACAAAATGAACCAATGAACTCCTTAAGGTAGATATGATTGATTTCTGGAGGAAAGTCAGCCTTTAGTTTAAATTATAATTAGGACCAATGCATTCATAACAATGGAACAAGGAAATGAAAGAAAATAAAAGAAAACAAGGAAAGAGAAAGAGAGAGAGAGAAGATAGGAGATTATGAAAGGCTCAATCTATCCCCAGGCAGTAGCAGGGAAAATAGAATGCTAAACGGAATAATCATCAAGGTTTTGATCCCACAGACCCATCCCCATAAACATAATTCCAGTTCCAAAATACAAGTCCCATTCTGTAAGGCAAACCTCCCTGCAGTAAATTAATGGACATACAGTGAATGTACTGATAAGAGGAGCAATCACCGACTGCACTTTCTAGAAAACGTTTGCTCAATATCAGAACAGTCATGAGTTGTTTTTACTAGCCATTAGAGTAAACTTGACCTCAAGAAGCAGATTATTTCACTTACTTCAAGCTCAATCAGAAGTCTAATCAGTCTCTTGATGATGTTAGACTGTGAATATTAATTAGTAAACAAATCCGATAGCTGGCCACTACGAGCTTGGAATAAACAGTTAAAAGTGAGATCAACCATTAAAGGTATCACTTGAATAATCTAAAAATACGCATCATTGCTGTCCTTTTTTCTGAGAGTGTGGGTGATCAAAATATTTTCCACATTGTCCTGCTGTAACGCATTCCTAGTTGTTTCTTCCACAATCGTGCTAAATTAAACAGTTCCACAAAACAATCTTTTTGATCATTTGTTTATTTTATTTTTTATTTTCTACCAATGAAGCTCTTTTAAGAAGCTCAATTGAACTACCTTTTTTAACGTCTGAAATCTATTTTTCATTGAAGTCAAAAACCATTTCTTTAAATTCATCCAACATATTCTTATCTAAGTTCATTAGCATCACCATCATACAGTCTAACTAAATCACAGCTATTTCTTTTATTTCTAAATATTAAAAAAAATACAAAATCCCATGACAATAACTTCAGGATAGCAGTATGAGTACCCAGAGGAAAATCAAGGAGCGTCGAGATTGCCCCAACTTTTAGTATCATAAAAGATCCTTCATGATAACTTGTCCACATTTTTGTCAAATCACGCTTGGCCTTTTCGCTCTTATAGTTAATCCCAATTACAAGTGCAGCATGACCACCACATGCCATCACCAGGCAAAGGCAAAAGTTATTGCTGTTCATCTTAACTACAAATTAGTAATTATATCTAGATCCATATTATCAGAATGTTTCTAAATTCCATTTGATTTGTCTAGCATTCTCACCTAAATGGTATTGTCGCTCGAAATGCGAATTATAAAAGGCTTTAACACCCAACCTCTCAATTTTATGTTGCCTCATTCCCTAATTTTGAAGACCTAATAAAGATATAGCTACTTTTTTTCCCTTTTTGGATTAAAGATTTGGAGGTTCACTAGCAAGATCTATTGTTTGATGATTTTACTATACAAAAGATGTTAACCCCATTTACTAAATTTCAGAAACTGTCTCCAAGGCTTCAAACAATATTTGGCACGCCTCCTTTCTGTATAATAAAAATTAGCCTTCATCGGCTCTGAAGCTCAAGATGAATTCTCAACCATTCAATACAGCAATTCTTGAACGAATTAAGACTCTGAAGCCTTCTATGTTGGGAAAGAGACAGGAAAGTTAGAACAAATAGAACCTTGTCAACAAGTAGTCAGTCTTTTGCCTCAAATAGATAGATAGATGAGATGGAAGAGCATAAGATGAGATCAATGCATCTGGATCATGCAATACCTTTAGGTTAGGAACACTACTTGTAATCTTTGCATGTACATAATATAAAATAAATGATTTTATAGTCATAACTAAGTATACTTGGTATGATGGAAAAAAAAATCTTCTGGTGTTTAATTGCCTGAATATATTTCACCAAAAGGGAAAAAATGAGTTCCTAACCTATTGGCGGAGGTCATTTCCTACCCAACTATTTCAATTTTTAACTCCAAGTCACTACTCTAACCAACATTTAGGGGTCCAGTTGAACATTTGATTAGAGTTATGCAGGTATTTGGTAATGCGGAAATTAGTTGTGCGGGTTTAGTTATTCCATCTTCTTTATAAGTCTTTAAAAAAAGGGCAGCCCGATGGACTAAAGCTCCCGCTATGCGAGGGGTCTGGGGAAGGTCCGGACCACAAAGGTCTATTCCATTTTCTATCCGGCATAAAATAATACATAGAAATCCTCATAACTTATACATGTACTAGTTATGTGGAAATGTAAGATGGTAACCAAACACCGTACTTTGGTGTTTAGAATTTATACATAACTAAAAGTACAACCAAACATGGTACTAGTTATTCTGGTATTAATACATGAATAACTCACTTCCTAACCAACAACCAAATGACTCCGACATTATTATCAATCTTTAATAATCTAAATTTCATCAAAATATGCAATTTGCTACTACATTATTATCCATGTTCAATAAATATTTTTTTCTAAAATAAATCTTCCACACATCAGCTAAACACAGAGAATATTTTAAGAAAAATGACTTATTTTTATGTTTGATGTTGTACCACTACATATGTCCCGACCTAGGGGAGAGAGCTGGATGCAGTTAAAGAACAATTAGTCTTTGAGACCAAAAGAGTACTAACTGAGAGAATTCCACATAGATTCTTCCTCTAAATTTCAGAGTACTACTCTATAAGCCTCCCAAAAACAGAAAAACTTAATAACATGATCCAATGAATTTCCATTTTCCTACTACCTTCCTAGACCAGCCACAGAGAAGAATAGCTTGACATTGCTTATTCTCCCCTCCTTTTCTACACAAATTCTAGTTCAAGTAAAGTAGACTTTGAGCTTTAGTATCCAGGAAGATGCTCCAACTTAGAAATTAGATTATTTCAGTGGACTATGCATCCTGGAGACTTAATTCCAACATTCTTTCCAACAATAACAGCCCGCCATTAACCAACTTTTAATGCCCCTAAAACTCCAATTTCCACCTGTCAGCAAAATGACCCACATCTCTTGTTTAACCCGTGTGTTTTCTTAGGTAATAAACCCACATTTATTTGCTGTACGATATAAATATATCCTCTCATTTTAACCTCTAAGCTGAAAAATCAAAGCTTCCTAAGTAAACAAAACATCAACAGAAATCCACGGGCCATTGCACACGATCCATATACGTAAACCCACAAAAATAAAAACCCCAGCTGTTTAAAAATCCCCAGTTACATTATAAAAGAAACAAACAAATCTAATCCAAATAAACCCAAAAAAAGGTCCCCGGATAAAGCAGAAACAATGGTGAATTGTATAAATTATTTTAAAAAACAAGTACTTCAAAAAAAAGAAACTAAAAGAATTATTGCAGAGATGAAAATGAGAACCCTTTTCTTTCTTCAACTATGAAACAAACGCGAAATCGACAGCTAGCTTCTCCGAAAGTAAATTTCTGCTCTCTTTCTATCTCTTGGGGGGTATTTTTATAAACCCTGAATTGACGACCAGCTGGATTGGTTAGGGGTTTTGATTGGGATATTTATTTTCTTCTCTATGTTTGTATATTGACAATATTATCCCTATATTCTCTTTGTCCTTTGCGTCGTAAGTAAATATCTGTAGCGGTATTTATGTCATTACATATCTAGTGTTATACCAGTAGGGACACGAGGATAATCCTTAAGTATATTTTTTTTAATAATAAATAATTTTATAACTTATGCCGATAGACTAATAATTTTTGTAATTGGAAATTAATTTGAATTTCTATAAAAATTTAGCTATTAAAAAATGTGGTGTTATTAATTGTCTGCGTAACAAATAAGTTTTCAAATTATAATTTTAAAGAGAAAACTATAAGTAAGAAATGAAAGTGCATAATTGAGATAATGATAGGCCAAATTTGTAAGATATTCTTGTATGGGTTTTTAGAAATACTTTATTTCTTTTAACATAAATTGCAAAAATAGAAAATATGAATTAGGCATATTTACACACAATTTTGTTGGTCCACAAAATGAGATAACGAGCCTTCATTGGGAACTATATGGTGCAAAAGCAATTTAGACTTGGGTTATTTGGAGTTAGAGGGAAGAACTAAATGAAATATACAAACATTTTGCAAGGACCTAAAGTAGTTATTTACTTATTAAAAGGGATCTAGTTTAATCTTTTTTGTAAAATATAAATATATCAAGCGAAATAATATTTATGAAGAATTTTTTATTTTCTCTGTTTTTTTAAAAAAAAAGAAAGATTATGAACTTCTAATAGGATATAACCATATCGTCTTAAAAATAAGATATATGCAATAAGATTTGAGCACCTTTGCTCATAGAGGAATACTGAGACGAAAGTCTCTAGGAGGGGAGGGAGGGGGGCTCTATGGAGCAAGTCCCTGATTGTTTTCGCAAACCAGTGGGATAACCCCCAAAGAAACAAGTTTTCCAAAAACTATACTAGCATTTTGTAGGACCACAAATGTTAGTGTTTAAGACCAAATAGCATGTGAAGAATAACAAGTTCCCATCCAGCACAGAGCTAAACTATTGATGATGAAACTGCTTAAGAGAAGCTGCTGAAGATCCAAAATTTCAGAAAAAATACTTCAAAACTAATATGATACATTGAAACACTGGAAGAATGCAGCAGACATAAGAGTATATCCTCTTCTATAGCATTCGATCGCGCCATTCCTCAGATAAACAAGTGCTTATGGTCACCATTTGCCAGTCTGCAAACCTTGTCATAGCTAATAACATCTGCCACATTGGAAAATTTGGGATTAAGAAGTAGATTAACAAGCACATATCAAAAAGTTTCAATCAAATCATCAGACTGTTCATACCATGCACAACATCAAATGCAGTCTTATCATTGACTCTGAAGGTTGTTAGACTAGTACATTGATCTTGAATATGTTCGACAGAGTAAGAATAATAACATGATGTTACGAGTCTAGACAAAGTATAAGATGAGTATCATAACAACCTGATTAGTTACACTAACCATAATTACCTTTGGTTTAATCCTTGAATTTCATAAAGAAACATTTCAGAGAAGTGAAAGAATGAAGATAAATTGGCGGGTTGAAGGACATCAATGTATGGCTCTACCATCTATTATTCACTTCCTTAGTGGGCCACAACCCTCATCTGTGGAATATCTATAGATCTTAAAGTTCCCGGTAGATGATACTTTTGCTTGTCAACAGTAATGTTTATATACTTATAGTTATCATAAACTGCATCATCAATTATAGAGTTATCAAGACTTAATCTAAGAATACTGTCCTTTTCCCTTTCCAGCGATAAGTAAGAGGAAAGACACAGTTTATCAGTCTATGACAATTATTTATTTCCACCTTCGGATCTCTTTCATCGGCCGGAAAAATTGGGGTGATTATTGAAAAAACATGTATAATACAAAATTGACATTCAATTGAATTATCAGATATATTAAAAGACAAGTGTATTTATTTGAATAGCATTGTAAGAGCGTACCAAGTGTATCGCCAAAATTGGTCCAAGTTTCTGCTTGAATAGACTGGGTAGTGTCAGCAATACCAATTACTTCAACAAAAGTTGAAAAGAGGATTAAATTGGATATCCTTTCACAACTAGCTGTTTTTCATCTGTGGATTTTCCAATGACTTTATCACCATCAGATTGCACAACCTGAACCACTGTTCAGACCTCCGTCCTACATGCTCCTTAAGGAACTCAGCATTGACAAAGACTGCAGGATTTGATGTATCCATGTCTACCAAACCAAAAAAAAAAAGGATAAATGCTCAAAATTGAGATTGTGTTTCTTCATGCCATTGCATTTCCTGTCTAATGGCATCCAGCATTAACTTACGATAAACGAAATCAACTAAATATACTATCAAATTTTTCATCAATATCTCAAAGACATTTTCCATGCGAAGTTGAGGATTACTGAGTGACATATGACTTTTATAAGCATTTAACTCTTGACCATCAAACCTATAAGCCATAACTAGCTATACCAGTAAAGCAAATTAAATTTGGAACTCAGAAATGGTTTTAAAACCTTCTTTTCTCTTTCTAAAATCAAGTTTCTGGTTCCAGAAATCTAGTTAACAGAATAGTTAACCTTTTGCACTTTCATTGGGCTCTTACAACTAAAAGTTTGAACTCTAGTAAAAAGAATAATAGAACATTTACACTTTCATTGAACTCTTGCTACTAAAATTTGAACTCTAGTAAATAGAATGGTAGTTAATATTTTACACTTTCATTGGCTCTTGCTACAAAGAATTTAACTCTAGTAAACAGAATGGTAGTTAACATTAGACATTTTCACTGGCTCTTGCTACTAAGATTTTGAACTCTAGCAAACAGACTAATAGTTAACATTTTACGCTTTCATTGGCTCTTGCTACTAAGACTTTGAACTCTAGCAAACATAATACTCCCTCCGCTTCAATTTGTTTGTATGGTTTTGACTTGGAACGAGTTTAAGAAAATAAAAATATTTTTAATTTTTTCATATTTTTTAAGATTGTGCATTAATTTGGTTTTTTTTTTAGTTTGAATATTTATGATTGTTTTTTTAAAGTTAAAATTAAAGAGTTTCCGAAAAAGGAAAGAATCATTCTTTTAAATGGAGTGAAAGGAAAATAAGACAAATAAATTGAAACGAAGGAAGTAATAGCTAACATTTTACACTTCCATTGGCTCGTGCTACTAAAACTTTGAACTCTAGCAAACAGAATAATGGAGTAGTAAACCTTTTGACTCTTCCATTGGCTCTTACTACTAAAACTTAAGGACATGAAACCAGAAGCATATCACTTGAAAGTTTTATACACCGTAAATCAGACTATGATAATAGTATTAACATTTGCTGATTAAAAAGAGATTCCTCCATCATTGAACAAGCATCCCAAAAGCTGTAAGCATTTACTAAAGATTATCCATAGCTTCCATGTTTTATTTTAATAATCTCCAAAAAGAATGACACTATTATCATTTGGGAATTCATAGTTTTCCTTTGACAACAAATTTTCAAAGATTTTAAAAATGCTAAACACCTCCAAGAACCTTCTTTTTATTTTCTTAGAAACAAAAACCCATTACTACATGAACAAAGCAACACAACCCAAATAAAAAATTTGTAGCAACTTGGTCCATTATATTTACAGGGAGATAAATCTCTGGGAACTGGGAAGATAAAAGCTAGTAACTTTTTGTCTTTAAATGTTGCTAGTGAAACAATAACCCATTATTACAAGAAAATTGCAGCCAGGTACTGATATGAACAAAGGGTATTAGCCCAAATCATTAAAAATCGAAAAGATCAATTTAACACAAAATTTTCCAACTTGGTCAATATTAAGCGTAAATCGGGGAAATCTATGTAGAGAAAATTGTGGGTAAAAGCTAACCTTGCCAATGGATGATTAATGCCTCGACAATGAACAGAATTTGGGGAAGTGAGTAGTCAAGAAAAGAAAAAAATTCTACTCTGATGGTAGCAAAACTTCCCGCCCTGTCCATTTATTGGGCCAAGTTTGACTGCCCTACCGGCCCATGACTAAGGTTTTTTATGGGCCTAAAGTTGGAATTTTGATTTTCTCCGATAGCCCCTTTTGAGGCTAATTGTTTTATATTTTATCCCACTGATTGGAAGTAATGTACAACTCATGCGCCACACAACCCGAAGAATGAGAAAACTTTAGATTTCTAAAGTTATGAAGAGTTCAAACTTATTAAAAAGTATCACTCATAAACTTTCTATAGATAGTTCAGTTTCTTATAAACTGTATGATCAACTTTACCGATAAATTTAAAATGGTAGCCTTGTACACGCTTAGTATCGCACACCATATAACCAATGTAATTTCACAAATGGGGTTTTGGAAAGGATGGTGTGTGCATGCTCTTTCTGTGCGAAGGTAGGAGGTTGTTTCAAATAAATTTCTCAGCTCAAATAAGTATATCAAAAACAAATATGCTAACGTCGTAAAGATATACAATCATATACATCACTCTGTAAGTACTTGTACAAGCAATTCACACTTTTGGCATGTGAAACAGAAAACTGGAAACAAATAATTTAAGTAGAAGCACCTAAACCTCTTTATTATCCACTTCACTTAAGAACAGAAGTGAGCTAATGTGCCAACATATAGTTCCTTGTACCACAAAATATATCAGCCCCTCCCACTCAAACGAGCGAGCCTAATAGTCATGCTCATGGATGTAGCCAGAAAGAGGTGCATTTGATGTGACAAGCTGCTTACGTTGAAACAATAAGAAAGTTGCTTAGGATACTTCCATACTTAGCAACCAATGCATATTCATTTCCAAGCAGACCTTTGCTTCATATAAACATCATATTGTTAAAGTCGTCGATGCTGGTGCGCCATTCTGGCCGTTCAAAAGAGAGGAGCGAGGAACCTCCATAGTACCCATCCTCTAAAAGGAAAACTCGTTCAGCCATTAGAACTGTTTCCAAGCGGTGCGCAATCACTAGTACCTGGATGTAAAGATCTAGACAACAATTAGAACTGCCCTGAAGGATAGATGTGCATGTGAAAGGTATCATCAATTATTCTTGGCAATGAATGTGTCATCAATTAGCAAACTTCAAAGCAAAATGGCTTAATACACTTCTATTGGATACAAAGTCAAATTTCTCACATCTCGTGCATGTTTTCAACAGCAACCAGTGAAGGATGTTTGTTAGACAAGAACAAAGATTCTTTGGCAACAATTTAGATCTTCAGTTTACATGTAAAAATTAGATAGTGAAGAATAAAAACAAACAGGGTAAGTCCTAGAGGTATCCACACAATCTTACTATCTAGTACATAATTCCAATAATGATGAAATTTCAGATTATGTAAATAAGTAGCAGTCTCGCCCAGATTGCACAGCACCACTCAAAGGAATTTCTTTTGTAAAGCAAAAGTCCAGCTAAGGCAGAAGATTTAAGAGCATCAGGTCCTAGCAGTTCAGGCTATTGGAAGGTCTCTGCATCATTCCTCTAAGTTGGAAATCCAAATCCTAAGTACGTATGATTTACCCATCCCTCTTGGGATAATAGCATTACTTAAATTTCACAAAAAATAGATCCTGATTTGAAGAGCATATTATAGCATATACTAATGTTTAGTGTATTCCACTGCTCTTATACCAGTTCAACAATATCCTTAAGTGGAAAGTGGATGTCTATTACCAAAAAGGAAGAGCATCGAAAAGTTTGGGTGCAAACAACTTCATGTTTGTCATCGCATTTAACATGGAAGATACCAAGATATTTTGAAGAAAACATAAATGATATGAGAAATGCTCAATTAAAGTGTGGCATCATCTCATCTAAAACTTTAAGCTATTAGAGAGATACTTAATTATGTCTTTAACATGACTCCTCACGTGATGGATTGATTCTTTTCATTGGCCAATCATGTAGTAAGTTTGATATTGAGTGGTGGTCAGACTCAAACCAATGCCAAGAACTCCAGCTGTTGAAGCCCATAAGTAATGCTGAAATTGGAGCCTACAGTATACAACCCCATCAGTCGTCAGCTGAGAACCGGCTGACTAGTAAGGAAAATCGGGAGTTCTGCTATGTTTGGCCTAGTGGAAAAAGGAGAGGGAAGATCTAGTTCTCCCTTGTTTGGGACTTGGGAGTAAGGGAAGGAAATTCTTTGAAAAAGAGAAACTTATAGAGGATATTGTATCATTAGAGCTTTTTCAATGCTCCACAAAAGCAGACAAGAAAGAGAAACAAAAAGCCATTTTACACACCCTTTCCAGCTGTATTGCGAGGTTCTCTATCTTGGTAAGGACTGTTAACCTATGTCCTCATCACTCATCTACTGTGAGAAGAACTCCGCTTGACCAGAATAGGCATTTTCTTTTCACTTTTTGAGTAAATAAGATGTTATTTATTTCCAGTTCATATGCTTCATCGTGGTTAACAGAGAGACCTGAATTTTAACTTTTTGTAAAATAATTCTTGAGGACAGAGGAGGTTGAGGAGCCATGGTACTTAACTGTAAAAACAAAACTATAAAGCTACTTTACTTACAGTTCGATTTTGCATTAGCCGCTGCAGAGCTTGTCTCACCAACAGCTCTGACTTGCTGTCTAATGCTGGAAATGCTTCATCCAAAATCAGAATAGATGGATCCTGATAAAGTGCCCGAGCAATAGCTATTCTGAGATGAAAATGAAAACGAATGAGAGAATTTCCTAGATCAAAACAGGTCAGCTTTTACAGCCCCTATATTTTCAATTGCAGGAAGTCTTTCAGTAACTGGGAGCATTAGATCTCAGGTTCTATAGCATTCCCTAGAGACCCATCCCTTGAGAAGGTAGACAGTCCTTCAGTAAAGATCTAACGAGAGGCTGAATCCAAACACACCCAGGATCCACAAGAATTTTCCAATTAAAATTGATG
The DNA here is from genome assembly GCA_018107945.1 of Datura stramonium. Taxonomy (NCBI): domain Eukaryota; kingdom Viridiplantae; phylum Streptophyta; class Magnoliopsida; order Solanales; family Solanaceae; genus Datura; species Datura stramonium. The sequence continues at coordinate 428,807 of JACEIK010000104.1, read as the reverse complement.
AAAACAAAAGAAGCTGAAGTACCGAAAAGGGGATCCAAAATGAATTTGGGAAAACATTAATTTGTTGAGAAAAATCAACTGTAGAGGAAGAACTACAGTCAAACCCCAGAATCACGAACTTGTCGGAATTAAATCTAATTCTCTTTCTATCATTTTGGATTGACAGAACTTTCTTGCTGTGAGATTCTATTTACTCCCTTCATTTGGCGAGTAAGTTCTCAAGAGGGGAAGTTTTTCTCACAAAATGTAAGGCATGCTACTGATTGATTTTGCACGAGAGATATATAAGAAAATTCAGAAAATCAAAGTGAATTGGTGGGAAAAGTTTCATACCTTTGCTTCTGCCCTCCACTGAAAATTGAGCCCCTAGGTCCAACATTCGTCTCATAGCTAAGAGGAAGCGCTTCAATAAATCCTTCTGCACTTGCAGTTCTCACTTAGATAAGCTTCACTCTCTCCATATCAATACCAGTCATTCTATCCTATATCCAATGTTCTGGCTTGTAGTTCCAGAAAATAACGTCTGATAATTTTTTTGAAAAAGTGAAAACAATTCAGCGTGTGTCCCTCTTTTCCACTTCAGTTAACTGCTAGAGTGGATTTAAAGAAAGTGTTACAATGCAGGAGTTAGCTCCAGAGTATCGGCCTAAGAAAGTGTAGAAACGGGCTGTTGGTTCAACAAGATGCTGTCTCTTCGCTATAAAGTCTCTATTTATTAAATAAGATGTTTCAACTACTTCTAGATAATATTTTGAACTGACATATAAAATTTGAAGTCCAACTCATATATAGGCGTTCCACTTATTTTGAGGCTTTTATCTCTAATTCTATATGAGCACAAACACGCGGCAGACATTGAGGGAGTATTAGTTGGAAGCTTCTTTTGAGATGAAGGCTTTGCCAAATAGAAGTAAACTAAGTTGAGATGGACTCAAAAAGTAACAAGGTCAATCAGAAGGACAAACATCATCAGCCTAAATAGATGCTCAATAGCTAATCAATTAAGCATGTAGCAAATATTTTCACCAAAAATTTATAAGAACACTTCACAAGTATATTGCATTGACCCGATGTTGGACTTTAGTGTTTTCCCTATTACATACTACATATCCAAATATCTTCCATCTTTCTATAATTTGATCTCCAAGAAAGATATTGGAACGATATAATTAGGAATGAAACAGGAGAATCATGCTAAGAAGTAGGTATTTAAACTAGTACCAGGTAATGAATCTTCATTCCCAACCCCCAACTCCACCAAATATAATTGCATTAGCAAAGAAATGGAGAACTTAACACAACTACTCCTTCTGCTGTCGACACTGAAATGCATAAGCATCAAAAGTCTTTAACACTACAGAAACTAACCACAAATAAAGGATTAACAATATTTAGAAATAATTAAGGCAAAAGAATTTATCATATCATGGTTTTCAAGAGGAAAGAGGGTTGGATTTACTGTATCTTGAGAGACCAGACCAATATTTCTCCTCAAACTCTCGATTGAGGTCTCTAATATCCAAACCATCAATGAGAATGGAACCTGTCAGTGAGGAAGTAAAACTTGTCATGCTACAGGAGAAGATAATTTTTGTATTCATCATTAGCGATCGGATGCTAATTTGAATTCCATACTGTGGCACTGTGATGACAAAACTGCTAACTTGTAAAGGATCATATAATGAAGGAGTAGTTTACCAAAGGTAGTTTTCCTCCTCCTGATGGTCCACACAGGGCAACTATTTCTCCAGATTTAATATGTAAGTCCATGTTTTTCAATACAAGAGGTCCATTTTTTCCATATCTAAAGAGACATTAGAGTAGTTTACGTCTCCAGCCACACAATCTAAGTCAGCTTGGCATCTGGGTTCACAATTTCCTGCACATTTATACATAGTAGATATTCAGGCACACTTGATTGCATGATTCTAATTGAAAGTTATAATACCAATACTAATTGCAAGGATGTTCAACATAGGCGTAATCTATATTCAAAGAGAACTGAGAAATTTTACGTTATGAAGATCGCAATCAATCATACAAAGTAGAAGATGAAAAAAAGCAAATGGCCAATACAGCCACCTTATAAGATGAGACTTTCTAATTCTAAAGAAAATGATGGAAAAATAGATAGAACTGAGTTGGGGGTCATTGAAGAGAAATCTCATACCCAGTGTAGTCCAAGGGGGTCTGGGGAAGGTAGAGTGTGCGTGGACCTTACCCCTACCTCGAGATAGAAGTTGTTTCCAACAGACTTTTCCAGTAATCATAATATGAATACAATATGATGATTATCGGCGAAGATTGCAGTAATGACATTGATGGTAGCAGTTGTAAGCAGTGCTGTCAAAGGTGAAAATAATAGCACCCCAGTTATACTGGGGTTTTAATTCAGTGCAATTTATGTGCAGGCTTTAGTAAGAAAAGGCACTATGAAGGGAAAAATAGAAAATATATACGTAATTCAAGGGAAAGTAACAGGTTCAGTCATATTGTTTTCCTTAACAACTACTTCCTGGTTTCAATCTAAGTTTCTTACTTTCCTTTTCAGTATGATTCAAAAGGAATGCCCCTTTCTATATTTGGTAAGTCTCTAACTCCAACATTCCACATGGCTTGTTTATGACCACAAGATTCAAAGGATTTCTTGGTACATTACACACAACTTTAATTTAAGACCACAAGATTCAAAAGCCTTCTTATTTTCTTAGACTCTCTTCCTAGTCAAGCTAAGACACTTAAACAGAAACGGAGAGAGTAACACAGTTGTTTAGTACTGCCCGATTCGAGATGGGAACTCATGTGCAACGAGGCGCACGCCTTAGTGCCTTGCCCTGCTGCTGAACCACAGCAAGCGAGGCAAAGCGCCCTCCCTAAGATTTTCAGAACTTCAGCCTTAAATAAGCCTTTGACAACACAGGTTGTAAATATTTGATTCTTAAATCTGACAGCATGTGTTTTTTGGTTTCTCAGGTCCAATAATGCAGGGACAAATAATTTTGTATCGTAGCAAGGAAGACACCTAATTCTGGTTCTGCTGCTCTATCCTGCATGCCATTACCGAAGTCATATAAATCAATAAATTACATATTTACCTCTGGTTCAAACCTTGTCAAACTAAATAAGCGCTGAATTGCTGGCTCTCCTTGCTTTAATTCATTGTATGCTTTTCCCACATCCTGCAAACTCTTAGATTCAGATTATAGCTAAGATTGTTCCACATGCTGAGCCATTACTTATATCAACATGAAGCAGTATGAGAGAAGTCTATCGAACAAAAAAAAACAGCAACAAACAGTCAAAAGAGGAAGGGAAACATAAAAGTATAAGCCACTTCCAATTAAAATGGGATAGAAGTGAATCAAATCTATAAACCCTCTGTCTCAAGAAAAGCTTTTCTCTTAAAGGGAAAGTTTTGGGTAATTCACAGTATTATTCAAAGCTTCCTACGGATGCCTTCTGATGTGAAGACACTTCAGTCTACTAGAGTGTTTGTGGCTTTAAAATCCAAGCTTATTTTGAAAAGTATTTTCAAAAAGTACTTGATGAGAAGAAGTTTGCGATTGGCTAATAAATTTAAAAGTGATTTTGAGCAGCAATTAGTGTTTGGCCAAGCTTTTGAAAGTGTTTCTAGTGTATTTTTTTCTCCAAAGAAGTGCTTTTAGGGAGAAGCTAGTTTTTTGGCCCACACGGAAACAGTTTCTACTCTCTTTGAAGCATGATACCTACAAAAGCTTGGCCAAACACCTCATCTTTTTTTAAAACAAGCACTTTTGGCTCCCAAAAACTAGCCAAATAGACTATAACTTTGCTCCACTTCATTCGGTTCAAGTACCTGATACTTTGGTACTTCTAGCAGCAATTCATAAGGTAAAGTTCTCTCATGGTTAATTTTATTATGGGATTGATCTGCTTGATTCTTTCCCAACACCAAAAAAAAGCTATTGTACGGGTCAAACACTCCCGCGTAAACCTCTCTATGTTTATTCTATAAGAACATGGGACGGTTGTAATTAATTGGTCCTTGCTTCCTTTGTCATCATCTCCAGCTCCTAAAAGATTTTCCATTTGACACAAACACTCCAGATCTTTGAGCGCACAGTATTTACTAGGAATTGAGTAACAAGCCATTTATTTCTTCACTTGGTTAGTATCTAGAGGAGCAATATTGACAGCTGAGAATTGAAGAAGAAGCTCCTTACGTTAGTTGGTGTTTTATATATAAGGAGTCGGATGAAAATGTTGACCATCTCTTCTTCGTTTGCCAATTGGTTTTACGAGGATATGGTGGGATATTTTTACTTGGTTTGAAGTGCGATGGTGATGCCAGGTACTGCAAAGAGGTGTTGTTTAGTGGAATTACGCGGCAGACACAAAGAAGGCATAAGCTTGAAATGTTGCTCCATTAGCACTTATGTGGGCAGTATGGAGAGAGACATGGAGAACTTTTGAAGGAGAGGAGATGAATTATATACTGTTGAGGAGTAGCATCTTATCCCTTATTTCCTTTTGGTGCATACATGAGATCCCTGCAGGCATATAAGATTAGGTGACTATCATAGAAAACCATTTATTTTGTAGTTCTACATTTTAGTATACCTCTTGTATACGGGCAATTTTTTTTGCCCAAACATCAATAAGATCCTATTACTTTATCAAAAATTTCATTTTCATCTTGATTAGAATTCCTTTAATATTTGTGGTATCCTTGTAACGAACAGATATTGAGAAAGAATTGCTTGATCATTCCCTAATACATGTTAAGTTTAAATAGTGTTTACACCCAATCTAAAGGAGTAAAATATGTGATTCCAACTCTTAGTTACACAAGTACATGAATTCTCAACATACCCACATTTACAAGGTATGAATACTTGCAGATTTACAAATCTCTAATATTGACATTCTCTCTCTCTTTTATAACATTTGTGACCAGGCCAGTTTGTCTGCGCGTCTTTGCGTGGCTTAAAATCGTTTACACGTCCTCATCTCGGCTCTTTCACCAATTTCACTTAGCAGACCTTTAAAGCATTCAACATCACATATATATACACATGACATATAGTAAGGACCAGCTAACAATGCCCACGGTGATGGGTCTCAGCTCAATGTACAACTACGACAACAATCAACGCAGTATCACACTTTAGGTGTCTCACTTCGGCTAGGCATAATCTTACCATTTATCCTCGATAAAACCTTAGGACTTTAAAGCAACATACCGCCTCAAGACTTTTAAATAGGTTGCTGTCTCATTCGATTCACAACACACGAATCGTGCTTAAAAGAACAACGGACGGGGAACCTTACATACCTTTCTCAGATGAACTTTTCCCTAGCCGATTTCCTATCTCAATGATCGAGTCTTCAACCTCCTTAATCCGGTGGTTTTATAGGCCAACAACAAGCTTAATCTATATAAAAAATGCAGTCAACATAACTAACCGAGAGGCGGTCAAAATAGCAACAACAACACACGGCAACATCAACAACATTTAGCCATTTTCTCAACTAATTTTCACTAACTTTTGAGGAAGAAAAGAGAGGAAATTTTACATGATCTTTACTGTGATTCTACCCTCAATATGAGTATAATTCCAGCACAAGAAATAGCCAAAAATCCTAGGAAAAGCAGAGCAAAACTCAGCTAACCGTAGGTCCATCGGCGGGTCTTAGTACATCAATTTCGAGATTTTAAACCGGCAATTTGAGAGGTTTAAAGGAGTGAAATCCTTGCAACACTTTCTCCTGATTTCTTACCTACTCAAAGATGGATATATAGGCAAGTCAAATAGATTTTGGAAATGCAGAAAAACTTCTTCAAAACCTTGCCAAAAGCAGGCTCCAAAACAGGCCCTAACATACTTGGCAAGGTAATCTCAACTTATCTTGTGATTTTCTTGAACTTTGTTTGATGTTCCTCCTTGACTTTCTTTTGTCCTAGTTGCTGGAATTGAGAGAGAAATGGAATCCTTAACAAGCTGGTCGATTTAGATTTAGCTGGAAATGTTTTTTACAAGGGAAAAATCAGATTTTTAAATAAATAGGGCAATGGAGGCGCTAGGGCGTCATGCCGCGTCGGTGCTGTGATGGTTCGGTAAAATGCCCATAACTTTTTACTCAGAACTCCGATTGACAAGCGATTTGATGTTAAAACTAGACTCAAAGATCTTTAATTTGGCTAGGTCGTGGGGCTCCTAATTCATTATATATTGGGAGATATGGTCGTTTAAAGTTGACCGCCTTATGAGCTTCACATACTCTTTGGTTTTATGATCGCACCACATTTCCCTTGACACCTCTGACCAATATACAACTCGTACTTTCCCTAACCAAGCATAAAACATCAAATAATCACCAAAAACAAAACTATTGAGGGGAGTAAGCAGGCTTAGAATTAGGATTACCTGGTTATGGATTTGTCCTTTTTATCTTATGTGTATGTTATGAAATATGTTAGGCCAAGGGAGATTTCATAATCCCTTTCCACCAAGAGCGACAAGGTGGCAGTTTCTAAGCTCTAATGTCCCTTGGAGACGATCTATAAATTTTATTAGAAACTCTTAGGTTATCATAGTTCACTTATGATTTATACAAGTTCATGCATTTAAGTTCTATTTTATAGCTTTACATGTTATATGTACTCATTTCGGAGTTATGCATTACGAAGGGAAGCTATGTGGGCCACATGTTTAGTATTTACCGTCATTTCTATGTTGTATCATATTGAGTAGTCTAGTACAAGTCATGTCTGGCTCCATTTATGATTTTGTCAAAGCTTTATTGACTTACCAGGTGTGGTACAGCCCAATTTGGAGGTCTTGTTATTTTACCTAGGTGTGGTACACTTGTAGATGAGTTTGCCCGGTATGGTACACCGATTGGAGGCATTTTTATTTTTTACCCCAGTATAGTTTGTTGGAGAGCATTTTTATTTTACCTAGGTGTGGTACACATTATTTAGACGGATTGTATATAGATTTTATGAGGGTGGCTGTCTGGCATTTTGATTTATAGTCTTTGTTGTGCATTAGATGGTTATCATTTATACTTCAATAACGAGTTATTGTCGAGTTTCTATTTTCGGGATTAGGGTTATTTTCTCACTTATTACAGCTAGTTATCATTTTATCTTACATGTTTACAGTTTTCATCCTTACATACCGGTACATTTTATTAAATGCGCGTCCCTTCATTTTGGGACCCTTCACCCTTGTGTCTACGTCTTTGTAGAGTACGGTAGAGGCTTAGATCATCGAGATATATTAAAGCCATATTTGACGAGAATAGTGGTATGCTCCTCTCTTCCAGGAGCCATGTCCCTGGTTGGACTATTTTCGAGTTTTTGTGTCTGACGTGGGTAGGCCGGGCCACTGTCCGTGCATTTCGGTTGTTTACTGCATGGGGTGATGTGGACTAGTTTGTATAGTAGTGTGGGTTGTAATTAGTATTGGTTTTCATTTGCTTTGCTTAGCTTTATTGTAGTATTGTCGGCTTTCCGGGTTGCGTATTTATAATTGCCCGAGGCATTGTTGGCCCCGGTATTTATCTTGGTTAGTTGTGACGGAGTGGCTTGGTCGACCTTGACACATTTATAGATGCTATATATGAAGCTCTTGATCGACCATGAATCGAGTGCCGGTTGCGCACACCCTGGATGCAGGGGCGTGACGGACTGGTATCAGAGCGAAGTCGTGTCCTAGGGAGTCCACAAATCCATGTCAAGTAGAGTCTTGCCATACGTATATTTGTGCACCATACTTATAATCGGAGGCTACAAGACATTTAGGAATTGTCTAATAGTTCGTCTTTATAGGTCGAGCTCGCCAAGTCTTGTGATATCTAAATCGTGTTATTATTTGAGTATACTGTGACAAGGAAGATGACTACAAGGTTGATTGGCATGACCCTTTGGGAGGTACTAATCTCCTCAGGTGGATCGGAGACGGAGTCGAGACTCGAGTGAATCTCACCGCCCCCAAGTATTAGATTCCTCCTTTTGACGGGCTTGATAGCGGAGATAGACCTCCCGGCTCTCCAGCACCGACCCAATACTTAAGGAAGCGATGAGAGTGGCAGACCCTCCCTTTCATTAGTACCTCCAATTATTCAGGAAGGACGGGAGTGCTTGAGGAGTTGTTAGAATTTGATGGCTCGTATAGCCAGTCAGGGAAATGTGTACGATCAAAAAACCAAAGTATGTAGAAGTTCATAAATAAAGGTCACTTTAAACGACCATATCTCCCAATATATAATGAATTAGGAGCCCCACGACCTATCAAATTAAAGGTCTTTTGAGTCTAGTTTGAACATCCAAGCTGCTCAGTCAATGGGTCGGAGTAAAAAGTTATGGGCATTTCTGGGAACCATCGCGGCGGTAGCGCGGGCATGACCTGCGCCTCCACCGCCCTATTTTCTTAAAATCTGATTTTTCCCTTATGAAAACATTTCCAGCTAAATGTAAATGTTCCAGCTTGCTAAGGATTCCATTTCCCCTCTCAATTGGCCGGTAGGACAAAGAAAGTCAAAGAGGAACATCAAGCAAAGTTCAATAAAATCACAAGATAAGTTGAGATTACCTTGCCAAGGCAATATTTAGGGGCTGTTTTGGGAGCTCATTTTGGCAAGGTTTTGAAGAAGTTTTTCTGCATTTCAAAATCTATTTGGACTGCTTATATATCATCTTTGAGTAGAGTGTTGAAATCAAGAGAAAGGTAAAGTTGCCCTTTTAAACCTCTCCAAATTGCAAGCGAAAATCTGAAAATTGGCAGCTAAATGAGCTGCCGATGGGTATAATTTGTTAGCTGAGTTTTGCTCGTTTTGCTTAGGCTTTTTGCTGTTTCTTTTGCTGGAATTATACTTCATTATGAGGGTAGAATCACGGAAAGACTAAGAAGTAAAATTTCCTCTGTTTTTCTCCTCAAAGTTGGTAGAAATTAGTTGAGAAAATGGCTAAATGTTGTTGATGTTGTTGTGTGTTGTTGTTGCTATTTTTACTGCCTCACGGTTAGTTATGTTGGCTGCAATTTTTTATATAGATTAAGCTTGTTGTTGGCCTATAAAACCCTTTGGATTAAGGAGGTTGAAGGTGATCATTGAGATAGGAAATCGAAAATTTGAAAGGAAAAGTTCATCGGAGAAAAAGGTATGTAAGGTTCCCCGTCCGTTGTTCTTTTAAGCACGATTCGTGTGTTGTGAATCGAATGAGACAACAGCCTATTTAATAGTCTTGAGGCGGTATGTTAAGCTTCATTTAAACTTTAAAGTCCCACTGTTTTATTGAGGATAAATGTTAAGATTATGCCTAGCCAGGAAGTGAGATACCTAAAGTGTGATATTGTGTGATTGTTGTCGTAGTTGTACATTGAGTTGGAGACCCCTTAGCGTAGGCATTGTTAGAGCTTAGTCCTTACTGTATGTCATGTATATATATATGTGATGTTGAATGTGTTTAAAGATTAAGTTTGCTAAGCTGAAATTGGTGAAAATGAGATGGCGAGGACGTATGTAGCGATTTTAAGCCACGTAAAGACGTCGCAAGCTATTGAGGTAAACAAACTTAGAGATTAGGATTACTTTGGTTATGGTTGTCCTTTATCTTATGTGTATGTTATGAAATATATGTCATGCCAAGGAGATTTCATAATCCCTTTCCTTTAAGTAGAGGCAGCCAATTTGGCGGTTCTAAGTTCTAATGTCCACTTGGAGACGATCTATAAATTTTGTTGAAACTCTTAGGTTATCAGTAGTTCCTTATGATTTATACAAGTTCATGCATTTAAGTTACATTTTATAGCTTTACATGTTATGTACTCAATTCCATTTATGCATTACGAAGGAGCCTATGCGGGCCAACGTGTTTAGTATTCGTCATTTCTATGTTGTATGTATTGGTGTGGTAAGTATAAGTCATATCGTCCATTTATGATTTTGTCAAAGCTTTATTGACTTTACCCCAGGTGTATTTACCTTAATTTGGAAGTCTTGTTATTTTTACCCGTTGGTACAGGGTGAATGAGTTACCGTTGTAATTTTAGGTTGGAGGCATTTTATTTTTACCCAGGTGTAATTTTAGAATTTGGGGCATTTTTTATTTTTACCTAGGTGTAGTTTACAACATTTCAGACGGATTGTATATAGGATTTTATGGTGTTGTATGCGCATTTGATTATAGTCTTTGTTGTGCATTAGATGGTTGCATTTATACTTCAATATTGACTTATTGTTAGGTTTCTATTTTCGGGATTAGGGTTATTGTTTCTCCTTATTTCTGGCCTAATTATCATTTTTATCTTACATGTTTCTAGTTTTCAGCCTTACATACCGGTACATTTTATTCGGCGTCACTTCATCTTAGGACCGCTACTAGTGATCGTCTTTAGATGCAGTGAGCTCTCGAGATCATCGGATGTATTAGAAGCCATATTATTGAGAATAGTGGTATGTTCCTCTCTTCCGAGTCATGTCCTAGTTTGAACTATTTTAGGTTTGTGTCTGTTGGGTAAGGGTGCAGGCTGTCCGGAGTACATTTGATTTGTTTACTCTGTAGAGGCTGATGTGGACTAGTTTGTATAGTAGTGTGGGTTATGTAGTCGTATTGGTTTTTCATTGCTTTGCTTTATTGTAGCCTTGTAGGCTTTCGGAGTTGCATATTTATAATTGCCAAGGCATTGTTGACCCGGTATTTATCTTGGTTAGTTGTAGCCAGGTGGCAGTGGCCTTAGTCATTACATTTATAGATGCTATATAGCAGAAGCTTCTCGATCGGCCATGAATCGAGGTGTCGGTTGCGCCCTACCCCTAGTTACGGGAGTGACAATTTGTGTGTGCCTCGACTGTTATTTCCGCCAGGATACTGCTACCTCCTACTAAAAACGGGTACAAGACGACTATCCCTCACCAAGGTTTAAGCGGAAGTATCTCTGTGGAATTTAAACTGTTCTCAAGGTTTACCACTTACTAATATTGACTTTCTCAAGACTTCCCCCAAGTTGGAAAGCACATAATGTATGCTCTTACTTGCAGATATACTCAATTTTGGATCCACGGAGAGTTTTATAAGAATATCTGCTAACTAATCATTCGAGCTGACAGAACCGGAGGTGCCAATGCATACCAATTCAATATTTTGTTGAGTAAACTGACAAATTACTTCTATATGCTTCCTTCAAGTAACACTAGACTTCAAGCTATGTGTATTCGAAGCTGTAGTTTACAGGAAAAATATAAAGTAGTCATTCAGCGGTTAGTTTAAGGGCAAAACATCTCATAAATTTCAAATTTGGATTCTTGAAATTTGTCAAATTAATCAGGAAAACAATTAGTTTAGAAGTGTGTTATGTACATGGGGTAGAGGTAATATAACTTATTCCTCTTATTCCAAAGACAGGACAAATCAAAATTCCAAACAAATGAACTTACAGAAACATAATCCTTCCAATAATTGAAGCATTACCTGGATTGGTGAGATCAACAAAACCAGGGATGTTACAAAAGAAACAAATGGCAGAGCAATCAAATGAACCTTTTGAAACTAGAAGCGTGCCAGCGGTAAATGTGAATAAGATGCCAAAATATATTGCCTGCAACAACTGAGGAATAAATGCCTTCAACTTCTTCTTTCCCATAGTCGCAGATAGGTCAGCAAAAGCAAGAGACTGGAACTTCTTGCTTTCACAGGACTCTGCATTGTTTGCCTTCACAAAAGAATTGATGGGAGGATCTGTAACAGGAATAATTTGCCTTCAGTAGGCATTGAAAGCGATTCTTTGAATATAAAGGAAGAGACTAACATAAAACAAAAGAAGGTGGAAGAAGTTTTCTCCATGTGTTGGAATGCTCATGAGCATACCTTCATTTTGGAAAACCAAAAGTATACCAACCTCAAACTTAAGAAGACTAAGAAGCTATTGCGCTTTGATCAAAGATTTCACAGTGGAGTGCTATGGCCTTGAATAACGAGGATATAGAGAATTCAGACAAACCAACTACTTTTGGATCAAAGCCAGTTGATAGATTCATTCATTAAGAAAACAAAATCTTAACAAAAACACTCACCTCATTCAGACTAGGAAGAGAGAGAAGCAACAGCAAGATGTGCCTTGTTTGATACATCAAGTTTTTCGCCCAAGTAACCAATCACAAAAGCCATCATTAGAGCACCTTAAATAACACCCATCAAGATTCCATGTAAACTCATCCAACATTCATAAACAATTCATAATAATAGAAGGTAAGAACTAATGAATCTTTTGTCACCAAGGCGGAAAGTAATGATAGAACAGGGTTGATGAACAACATCTGAATTGCCATTGCTGATAATTGAAGACTTCATAGTACAATCGTCTAGCAAATAACAAAGTGCCAGGTTTAGAAGAGAAGGAAGGGGTTTATTGAAGACATAAAAGTAAAAGTGTCCATTCTCTGACAACTTAAACATTTCATGAAACAATTCATATTGTTCAACATGGTACTAATAGTACTCACGAGTTTTGATTCCAAAGAACACTCTTCAAAGAAAATATCTATATGTGCTTAGTCAACAAAGGGAACCAAGCCACAAGTGAGGAAGAATATGTAAACATAAATAAATATCAAGTTTAAATCTCTTGGCAGCAGGATGAAGCTGAGATCAGAAGGGATTCCACTTGAATACCCCCTTGCCAGGATATTATATAATGCAAATAGAGAGCAAAAGCATTATTTTTTTTGGTTATGGATAAGCTGTTAAAGCTCTTTAACATAAGGTAAGATTCTAGTCTAATATAGTGGTTCAAGTGGTTCAAATAATGATTTAGGTCTCGGAGACAAATCGTACGTATGACATTCCACCATCAAAAGGAAATATTTCACATGCTTGATCCAAGAAGAGAGGGTAGTTACAAGCACGACAAATAAATCTAACTGTATAACCGTTTGGTTTCCAATTATGCAGTTCACAAAGTTCAACAACATAAAATATACAGAAACAGATGCTCCTGGGGGGCTTTGGTAGTTGGAATTTACAAAAAGCATTGTTGTCTTAATGCGGTTCACAATTTAACATTACAAAAGTATACAGAACCGGAGGCTCCTGAGGGAGCTTAGTAGTTAGGAGCTATGGTGCTAAGACTCTTCAAAAAATGTTGCATATCAACATGGCTGCAGCAGCATTTTAGAGGTTGGAGCAACATAGATTAGGAAGCCAAGCATCTCATTTCTCAACTCACATTCAAGAGAGAATAAACAGTATCAGCAACATCAGAAGCCTCAGCAGTAATCCTATACACCCAACATCTCCAGCAACAATCCACTTTCTCCCTCAAACCCTTTGAAATCTCTCTGCAAAACCTTTTGGAAAACACAAAGTCTCATCTTATACACACAATTCAACGCAGCTTCCATAGAAACGCTTGCTGCAGATAAGTACCAACGAGTCAGACGAAAAACAAACCTCCCAAAACCAAACACTCCTCTCTCAACCTCCCAAACATCAAGGGATTCATGAGAGACGAGAATTTTCCCACTTTGGGAACAATTTTTGGACAAGAGAGTAAACGGATACAGCACTGCAGAGCCATCCACAGAAAATTGGTTGCCCTCGAGAGGAGATAAGGTTTAATAGGAGCTAAAGAGGTGAACGGAGAAATGAATTTGCCGGAGTTGGCAGCGGCGCTGAACGCGGATGATGGTTTTATTGTTAAGGCGGAGCAGAAATGGAAATTGAGAATGATATTAGTAATTGGTTTGCTCACTTGACTTTGGGAAGGTGAGTTTGTGGTGACGAAGGGGCGGCGGATGGCCGTGATACGGTGGTTTCAGGTGAATTAGGGACATTTTCCGGTGATTTTCAAATGGAAATTTCACAGTGAAAGGTGATTCGCGCGCTTTCGGGGCGGTTGCGCCCTTTATTCATGTGGGTCGCCTTCTAAACCCTTTTTAGGCATTTACGTTTTTGGTCCCTTAATATCCATACCTCTTATTTTGGTCTTACGATATATAATTAGATATATTTAACCTTTAATTAAAAAATATGCACTTTTACTCCCTTTACTTATAGTCTTTCCAAATTTCATCGTGTTAAGTTGATTTTATACTATAATATAATCTTAAAACAGTCTAAATTTAATATATTTCTTACATATTAGAAGAAGCCACAATTGCGATGAAAATACTTAGATGTACTCTACGTTTATATTATACTAAATAATTTGATTATAGAAATAATCGATTAAAGTAAATTATATATTATTTTAATAGAAAAAAATTTATATGCAAGATTCATATGTTGTATTCATTTGATTGGTTTGAGTGTGGTTGAGTTTTTTCTCAATCTAATTAGTCGCTCTTTAATCCCTTCATTTAGATCCAAAATAGTCGCACAAATATGACATATTCGGTGTGTCTATACAGAGTGGAGCATGGGGAGGGTGATGTATACGTAGCCTTAACCCTGCCTTGTTTCCGATAGATCGCTTAGACTCAGTAAAACATATAAGTCAGTATGAAAAGGAAAAACAATAACAAAGAAGTCATGCTAAAATAAATTGGAAGAGAACGGTAGAAACAATTAACCGTCGAAAATTGAAACAAAGGAAACATCGTGTAATAATAAAGCGGAAAAATTGAAGCAAAGTTAAATGATCTTTACTCGCGAAGATGCAGAAGTTACAAAGAGGTCACATTGGTGCAACATAAACAACATACATGACTATGCTAGGATTAGGGAGCTAACAAAGTCCAAAAATTGATCCAGCGCAATTTACAGGGCCAAGTTGATCAATCTAAATAAGTTACGCAAAAATCTAGCTTATAGGAAATGGTTTGGAGTTGAAATCCCATCAAAGCGTCTGTGATTCCTTTCTGTCTAAACGCACCAAAAACAATACTTGCAGGGACATCCGATCCAGATCTTCTTCATGGCTTCTACACCAAACTCTTCATAAGCACCAGCATTCATATGCCAACAGCTACTGTATAGTGCAGAAAGAATGACTGATACTCTCTAAATCTCGGAGAAGCATATAACATCTGTTGACAAGGTTGAGCGTTTCTTTGTCGAGTCAAACATGCTTCATTGAGGGCGGTCCAGATGAATTTTCTGTGCTCTTTGAAAAGGCAAAACAGTAGTAGACATTCATAAACTTAAGGTGCCAATATGTGTTTGCTCATACAGTCTAGTTTTCTTATGAGGAAATCTCGAAGAATGCTTATTTATGTTCTTGGACTTTTCAAAATGTCGTCACGGTGCATATCTATCTTCCAAAAGTGATACGTTTTTGAGCATCCAACACAGATATATGGCAACCTTTTGGAGAGTACGAGCAACGTAACTTCTAACAATCAAAACCTCTTTTAAATTAAACTGTATTGTACCGGAAACGAGATCTTGATTTGGGTTTGAAATCAGAAATGTCACAACAACATGTGAAGAAGTTCTGAAACTACAACCTCCTCTGATGCCTCTTCTGATCTGTCAGCATAGTCAGCCCAAACAATTATCAGTTTTCCAATACGTGTACATTCTTAAGGAAAAACCTCAGTAGCTCTATCTCTTTTTCTTCATTTTTGAAACCAGCCAACTGAATCAACTTTAGATGAGATTCCAAGCACATAATATTTTCACTAGGGTCATACGGTTTCCAGTTTTCATCAGCCATAATTCTCATCAGAAAACGATTAAGAACCTCTAAATTAGGAAGTACTTGAGCAATAGCATCATGACTTCCATGCAAAGTTCATCAATTGCCCTGTCAATTTTAAGGACTTGAGCTTATAAAAACGTGACCGGGAAGTTTCTTACTTGCGAGATACTCTCTATACAGACCCGCAACAGAACCCATGCATAATTTCAAAGCTAATGTAGAAGGGAGATTCTTGATCATCTTATGCACACACATGCCAATTTCTTTTATTACATCGTCTGGATCAAAAAGAAGGAGTGAACAACTTCTATAGAGAAGAGATTCTCTATAATTATATCCTTTGCCATTGGAGCACCATATTTCAAGACCTTGAGGTTGGGGCAAGAAATCTTGACGTTACAATTGCTGTAACTTTCTGCATTGTTAACATAGTTCACTAGAGATACATAAACCAGAGATGCCGAAGCAATATCAAGCACAGTCATAGTTCCAAAAGTACATTCTCCCAGTATCAGTTTTTCTAGCACAGGACATCTTGAGAACAAGCAACTCATCAAATGCTCGTTCGATAACTCAACTTCCAAAAGATGAAGCAACTTGAGCTGATAAAATCTGAAATGATTAGGCGGCTTAAGTATTGCCCCATCCAGCCGTAATTTCAAAACTCGTAAAGATTCACAATTCGCAACACAATATGGCAACTCAAATGGCTCAGCAGGACAAAAACTTAACACAAGTTCTTGAACATTTCGCGTTGTTGCAACACGAATCCAACGGAAAATAGTCTCCTTATTGAAAAAATTGAAAATATTACCACAATAAACCTTAAAGCAAACAATACTATCCGTGCATTGACTAATAAAGACCCAATTGATGAAATCTTTGAATTTCTCAGCCATAAACAAATCCCAAGGCTGTCTAATCCGTTCACAACCAAAGCGATTAATATCAAAATTCAAGTAAGGCATTGTCCTCCATATATAGTTTCATCTTTTTCGACAAAATGCTCAGCTGAACCACATCAAAAATGTAAAGAGATGAAAGTATATTGCCGTTATATCATCTGGCAAATAGCTAATTCTATCAATTCCTTCACTAGTACCGGTAACGGATGCAGCTAAAGACTTGGTTTTTTTGGATGATTTTTGCATCAAATCCTTCATTTTCGAACGATTAAAAAGCTGAAAAACAGACTGATTTTTCAATGAAGAGTGAGATTACCTTGCAGCGGAAGGTTTATCAGTCAGATTCTAAAACCAAGAGGCCGCCAGTTTTACAGAGGCCATCAGCATTCAGCCATACTTGGGAGCTTTTGGTGGGTCACAGGGTTTTTAAACAAACAGCAGTAACGATGTTAACTTTTAAACAAAAAATTAATTTGAGAATGTTTTATTTTATATTTTGTTTGGCTAAAATTTTAAAATAATTTATTTTAGGATTTATAATATTATTTATCTCGTATTAAGAATGTGATAGCAATTTTTGAGATAACGCCAATTTTAAAATAATTTACTCGGGATAATTTGTTTTTCAATCAAATGATCCTTCATAAGGAAACTCATTTGATATAAGATATAAATAGTTTGAGATTAATTTTGATAATTATTTTATATTTGGTTGGAATAAAATATTGAGATAATTTATTTTCGTATTAATAGTGTTATTTTACCAATTAGATATTCTGAGATAATTGTCCAAGGATAACTTGTTTAAAACTAGATGTTTCTCATTTAATTGGGAATTGATTGTACGAAGTATTATTCAATCAAACATGAAACAAACTCATCCTAAAGTTAATTCTGGAATTAGTTATCCCTTACCTCTCGTATCAGATGTATTCTAATTATATGATTTCTACACATATTATATATTTATTTGGCTATTTTAAATTAATGATTAAAGTTGAGTTAATTCTTCCCACCAAATTGTTCAATTATATCCCCAAATTAATTTGTGTTCAAATTTTGAGAGTTTCACTTTTAAATTTGATTGTAAATTGAATATAAATTTTATAACTTTTAAAATAAAATTTTCAACAGGGTTAATTTTTTCAAAAAAAATAAAAAAAATAAAAAATTAATGATTTAAAATATATAATAATATGAAAATCAAAATTTAAGAAGAAATTGAGCTCTCAAAATCAAGATACTATTACATATATTATATAATTAGTGGGTAACTATTGATTAATTTTTCTTGCAAACATATTATACATATATCATCTTTTAAAAGTAATTATACACATTAATTTAAAGTTTAAATATATTTAACTAGATTCACAAAGCATCAAAATAGCTCTAGAAATTAAATTTAAAAAAAAAAAAAAAGCTTTAGGAATATAAAACTCAACAATTTCAATTCTATGCTTATACAACACCTCTCAGCGGCTCAAAATTGTCCTCTTACACATATCCAAGAACAAAATGATAAAAATACCTCTTCACTATAAAAAAAACCTAAAAACACAAATAAATATTACTAGCAAAATTTCTTATATGTAATTAATTATAAAAGAAAGTGCAAAACTATATAAATTAATAAATAAATAATTAATTAATTAACTAACTAAAATGTGCTAATTAATTTGATTTCTCCTGAGCTTTGGTAATGGCAAAAATAGCACCAGAAACAGCAACAACAACTCCAGAGATAATCATAGCAGTCTTGAAATTTTGTATTGCATCCTTTCTATCTTTGTCTTTTCATTTTCTCCCAATTTTTCCCCTTTGCCTGCATTAAAAATATTTTACAACAATAATATATTGAATATAATTTTATAAGCGGGGTTCGAAAAATATAATGTGTAATTTTAACGAAAATATATACCGTGCATGATTTGATTTTTCTCATGCATGCGAATTAATTACCTAGAGTAAACAGAGGTTATGGAGTGAGATGGATGAGTTTATACATTTCTTAGCTAGATGTCTCGAGTTCGGACACCAAGTATGAAGAAAATCGGATAATTTGCTTCAAGAGAAGCGTTACCTCTGCCAATTGAGAAGTAACACGATCACTAGATAACTTGAAATTCCTTATTGTTTGTGGATTCAACTCCTTTTCAGCATCCACTGCTGGAAAACTTTCACCTCTACTTTTCCATAATTATTTTTCTTTTATCCAACAAAAATTATTAATATTTAACTTAAATTAAGTACTATATATTCTATCTACTTCTTTGTTTATGTATGAATTATGAGATTTTCTTTCCAAGTAGAATGAAAAAGCATAGTTTACCTAACACATGGATGACATTCCTTGAAATGCTACCATCAATAGGGGATCTCAACTACTTTTTATTCTTTGCCTTCCAGCTGCCCTGAAGAAAATGTTGATGAAAAT
This sequence comes from Datura stramonium, assembly GCA_018107945.1. NCBI lineage: Eukaryota > Viridiplantae > Streptophyta > Magnoliopsida > Solanales > Solanaceae > Datura > Datura stramonium. The sequence continues at coordinate 409,842 of JACEIK010000104.1, read as the reverse complement.
CATTTACTAGAAAAAAGAGCAAAGGAAATAACCGTTTGCCTTTTCGAAAAATTTTCTTCTAATTTTTATTTTTACTTATTCAATAATATGTGTAATATGTTAGGTGTAATCTCGCCGTGAAAGTGCAGGAAGAGTGATGTGTATGAGCTGCCTACCTTGTGAAGGTATAGAGATCGTTTAGATGATCCTCTGGCCGACTTTTTTTTAAAACTTATTTGTTTATTTATATATTTTTGTCTTTACAGAGTTATTTATAAGTTAATGTTATATTTAAGATAATACAGAGATTACTACTAATAAGTTTTATAAATATGAACTTTTTCTACCTTGAATTGGCTGCTTTTTTTTTAGCTTCTCTAGTGTTCTCAAAACCTTATTTCATCGTTAAAAGACTGGCCAAACAATAACAACCTTCATTTTCTAAAATAAGTGCTTCTTTAGAAATAAGAGTTTTGCGTTTCAAAGTTTGACCGAATATGCTATAACTGAGCGAAAAACATTTGGATGTAAAATTTAAAGGAGTATGGAAAATTAAGAAATATCAACATTACAAGTTGGTATGTTGAAGAAATCAAAAGCCTTTAGATACATCAGAAGACAATAGTTACATAATAAGAGGGACAAAACTACTGTAGTTAGAATTTACACTGATATACTATAATCTTGTCTAGATCTTTATACATCATTTTTCCTTTCTGCTCTTCTTTCATCAAATGAAAGAGTACTCCACAATTCTCTTGCCAGGAAAATTGTATTTAGATTCTGTTTTCTATGGTAAGTACTCACAAGTAGCTTATCAAAAGATGCTTGTTTTTCAAATTGATTTGACATATTAGTCTTATAGTTTTAGTTCTTGGCCCGAAACCAGGAGCTGTGGTCTAGCAGATCCTGAGTCTGCAAATTGTTTCCTTGGTTCTGACCTTGGTTTCCTCCTTACAGTACCCGGAGGAGCCTGGAGTAAAGAAAGGAACAAGATGATCATTCGAAACCATCAGCTTAAGTTAGGCCATCGCGATAAGATGAAAAAGTGTGAATCTATAAATACAAGAAAATGCATTTTGGGTACAAGTCCTGTAAAAATAACAGCGCGGATTAGAATAGTTTCTCTTTTCCCATCATACGATAGATATGTATTAGAACTAACAGATGTATTAGTAAAATCCTCGAACAAGTTGAATTTCAATCTCGAGGCATATAGGAAGAAAAGAGATATGTAAGAAGATATTTTTTTTTTAAACTGTGGTGTTTGGGTCGGTTACGCGCCTGCTCCTTGTAAGAAGACATTTAACATTGTAAGAGGCAAAGTGGAGACTAACTACTATTACAGATGCACATGATTGTTCTTTTGTACTTGTGGTTGAGAATGGTTAGAGATTAACTCGAACTCTTCAATAAAATGAAATAATTATTTTGGTTAGAAGGCGATTATGGTAGAAATTCTCGCCTAGTTTATTGGAATATTAGACCAAGCTCAGATTACCATTTTGGAACAAACACAAATTCAGAAAATTGTGGCTTAAAAGCACTAAACTTGGTTCATTGAAGCCTAGTTCCTCAAAGATATATAGATCATCATATTCCACACATTCTTTTTTATTTATTTATTTGTTGCAAGAAAATATTCTCCTATGAGTTAAAGTAAACGCTGGCATTTATATTCACATATTCTAATTTGGTTTGTAAGTAATTCAGCAGCCAAAAATTGTAGAAAAGATAAGCACCCTTCTGTTCAGTTAGTGCTTCTCCAGATTACTCAGTGCGGAATGGAGACCACCTTCCATTACTTCATCCAAGTCTTCATACGTACACGCATTTGAAAAAGTTGAGCAACGAGTTGACTCACCTACAAATTGCAATCAAGTTATGTTGATGAGCATGCAAGGAGTATCAGACATTCTCCGAAAAAGAATTCATGTTTTATACCATCTTAGCATCAATGCGTCGACTGGATTTTACCTGTTTAACAAGAAAGTTTTCCCAGACTCTTGAGCAACACGTCTCCTTCTAGCAGGAGATTCTGCCTAGCAATTCTGGTTGTTCCTCTCCTCTGAGAGAAAGGTGAAAGACAATGAATTGAGCTAGCAGCACTTGTATTTATGTTCATGTTAAACCTAGCAACAAGTCCTAATTAGAAACTTTAAAGTAAGATAAATAACCTGGTGTCATGACTTCAATCATTGACTCCATTATCTTTAAGCTCTTCTCTGCCTCTCGGGTTGTGCAGGAGTAACCTGTTTATGCATGAACAAGATGGGATTTGGTGCAACTATCAGCCAATAAAAAGAAAGGAGCATAAGCTGATACAAGGGTTTGATTTGAAATCAGCGTTACATTTCCAGCAAGTTAACATATGTACAGTAACTATAGAAACATGAATCGCACCATACAATACTTATAGCACAGTAATGGAGAGATAGATTTACTTGGAACCAGGTATAATACCTTTCCCATGCCAGGAATCATTCCAATAACGCGGGACATGGTACCCATCCGAGCAACTGCTCTGAGTTTGCTTCAGGAAGTCATTGAAATCCAAATTTGCACTCATGATCTTCTTCTGCAAATCTTCAGCATCTTCTTGGCCCATCTAAAATCATTTATAAGGAGTCAAATGAAACTAGTAGAATCAAAGTAAGAAAAAAACAAAGGAGCAAAAATACTTGTTTGCCACTTACAACTTCTTGGGCTTTCTCAGCAAATGACCGAGACATCTCCCATCCTAAAAATACGTCCAGCCATGCGGTCAGGATAGAAGGTTCAAAGTCCTCCATACGTTTCTGCCTTCCTACAAGCAATTGGCTTCCCTGATACCTGTAGTAGTGAAAAATATGATGTGGTGCAAAATCTTAATTCACTTCAAAATGAAAACTTGACACTTAAGAGAGCAAATCAATAATTTTGTAAGTCTATAATGCATGATCCATTGTAACATTTGACACAACATAATCACTAATTCAGATATCATCAATTGATTGGCTTCAATTCTTCTCCATTCAGTTTAAACCTTGAGAAAAGTAGACAATTTCTTCCCAGATAATACATAGAAGACATGTTGAAGATAGAAGAATCTGAGTTTGTCCAATCCAACCACTCTTTGTATTTTTAGTTTTGTTCTGCGGAATGTTTCCTTTCAAGGGAAAAAAAGTTTTTGCATCTTAAGCATATATAGTCATTTGCTTCCAGTAACCAGAAACTCTCCTTTTTCTTTGCGGTTCCTAATTTACAAAGTGTGTGTGTATATATATATATATATTGATTCTGCTAATCAAGAGAAGTTTAAGCAAATATAAACCTGCAAAGATACATTCATTGTAGCCTTTACACTCTCTGTACAAGGCTGAACTTAGAACCAGGGAAAAACCAAGATCTATATGTCATGTAGTAATAAGAACCCACCTCCTTGACATGACTGCTCCACCCCTAGAATCCCCATCTAGCTTTGTCAAAATGGCACCAGTAATTCCAATTTCGAGATTGAATGTTGTGACCAAACCTACAATTCCATCAATGTGAATGATAAGATATAGAGAACAAATTGGAAATTTCAGTTTTCAATATGAAATGATTGGTAAAGGGCATAAATTATGTCAATTATGACTCAAAATAAGTGAGCTACCATGCTTTCTGTCTTGAGATTTTACAGCCTTTTATTGCACTATCTAGCAACAAATTTCAATATTCAAATTCATTTAGCAACTCAAATATGGAATGTCTTCCTCCATTAAACTCAAATAATCAGATGTTCTTTTTTTCCGACTAGCATATTCTTTAAATAAAACTAATTCCTTAATCTCCCACGTCAACCAAGCATGTTGTGTGTGAATAGAAATGGAAATTTCACTAATAAATAGCTTAAAGTTACAGAGGTTCTCCAAGATAAACATGCATTTAAGGGAAAATGAGTTCACTAATGCCTTCCGAAACAAGGAAGGATGGTGAAAGAAGCGGGGAATACAAGATGAAAGCTGTGGTGGTTGTTATGGTGGTATTAATAGGTGGGTGTGTTGCCCCAGGATCCTTTTTGAAACAGCCTCTCTACCCACAAAGGTAGGGGTAAGGTTTGCTTATACCCACCCTCCCCCGGACTATTTGTGGGACCACCTTTGGAGTATCTTTGCTATTTATTTATTTGATGCTGGAGAAAGATGGCAGGTTGCCGCTAGAGGTGGCTGTAGAGGAAGAGTTGGATGTGTGGTATTGCGATTGGTGGAAGCCGTGATTTCAATAAGTTTAGAGTTGTTGCTATATGCATGCTTTGATACCATGTGGAAGCCATATGACCAGGGCCTAATTCGTACTATTTATAGGGCAAACATTTGGAAATACTCCATAAGAAGAAGTTCGAGTAGCTAATATTTCTACAGAACAAGCACAAGAACTTTCTCTTGAGAAAAATGCTTGGTGGCCACAACAAAAACAGCAGATATTTTGCTCTCACTACATGTCTCAGAAGCAGATTGCAGATAAATATGGCCTGGATTATTAAGGAACATAACATAAAGGGTGACACAGTTTTGGCAACAATATGTGAAAGACACACTGTTTGGCAATATACGCATGAATGTCTGGATAAGGAAAAACATCTCTCAATGAGATAAATCATAGAGCATAAAGATTAGTGAACCCTTCTTGTGGATAGGGAGTTACAGGTGACACAGTCAAGCAAAGAATAACAGAAGCCACACAGAGATAATATGTGAAAGTCATATAAACATGGCTATTCAAAAGCCATTTTCGCAAAGCTAAACACCGTAAAAAAGCCATGATTATTGCATTTTCATGTTTGACCCAGAATACATAAATTCATTATCTACAATGTACCAATATCTTTAAAAAGTAATGACACTTTTAGTCAGAGATCTTACAGTTAAGTAGAGGAGCGGTGAAGGAATACATATTTAAGATAAAATTTAATATAACAACCAGCTGCAGAAAAGCATATCTTTACACTTCACAGAAAGCTATAAGTTCTTATGTTTTTGAGAGTATGTGATAAAAAGAATTTCCATGTAATTGATTGTTCACATGTTTAATGAGTGTAAATTACCTGCAGCTTCTTGGCCAGTCATTGCATCCACAACAAGCAGAACCTCTGTGGGGTTCAGTACCCGTTTCACCTCTTTTAATTCATCCATCATAGCTTTATCTATCTACAAGAACTAAGAAAGATGTAAATACAAACTACAGAAAAAGTTATAGCGGAATCCAAAAACTAAGTGATAGGCCTGAAGCCTTCCAGCTGTATCCATTATGACTACATCTACGTTCTTCTTTTTGGCCTCTTGTAATCCTTGCCGGGCTATTTCTGCAGGTTTTACATCTGTTCCTGCTGCATAAACAGGCACATCAACCTGTTCCCCCACTTATCAGTGAACATGAGAATGAATAAAGTTGTGTTTAGATATTCTGCATACTTGTAAAGAAAATAATCTATAAGTGAAGATTGTTAATGTGTAGAAGAACAGAAAAAAAGCACCTAAACGGAATGACATACAATCTTATTGTTACTAAAGTAACACGGCATACCTGTTCACCCAAAATAACAAGTTGGTCGATAGCAGCAGGTCTGTACACGTCTCCAGCAATCAGCATGCAACTTTTACCCTGCAGACCATGCCAACGGTGCTCATCAATTGTTTGAAATGCCTAACTTTAATATTAGAATGTAGTTGACAAAATACAGGTTCTGCGACCAGTCAACCATGTAGAGGGGGAAGGAAGGTCAGGAAGGGGTAAGAGAAGGTAAAGTATGGAAGTGCACCTGCTTCTTTAGATATAAAGCTAGTTTTGCACTAACAGTTGTCTTGCCAACACCTTGTAGACCGGCTAATAGTATTATGGTGAGTCAGATTTAGCAAAACCAGTTCAGAGACTTCTCCACCCATCAGTTTCACAAGCTCGTCACGTACAATCTACACCAACCAAATGATACAAACAGAAGTTCAGATTGAGCTGATAGCCAGTTGTACAAGCACAATAAAATTAACAAAGAAGGGGAGGCAGTCCTGTTCTCAAACTACAAATGCTAGAAAGAAAACAAAATCTAGTTATCACTAGACATCTCTTCAGAAATCCTAGCACCTGTATGCAAGTCTAGGAAGTTGTGTGAAGGCTAAAAGTAAGATTTTCGCAAGACAATTCAGATGCATATTGAGAACCAGAAATATTTATTTTTTCCTGCTACAAAATGCTATTACCCATATTTATTGTTCAAGTCATCAGTCATTAATATACTTTAACTAGTTTGCTGATCTGGTTTTGCTCCTCGAATCAAGCCAGTTCCAACAGCACTTCTTCACTTCAACAGACTGAACAAACCTTCTGACAGCAAGGAGACTAACCTGCGGATTAAAGTTAAATGAGAGGCAAAATTTGATGTATAGAGATTAGCTGCTAAAATAGAGAGTATAACATACATCAGCTTCCTAAAGAAGGCCTCCTGATGTCTCTCATAGGTTCCACGATGTTTTCCTTGGTCAAAACCTCCCTGAAGCACAAGGAGTCAAACAACAGCCACTTCAACATTATACATAACCACATATTTAGTAGCAAGGGCACGAGAGCTTAAACCTCTAAAATTTGAATGATTGAGGATATAGAAAATATGATTAAAAGTTTGGATTTGGATAAGGCAGGCAACTCACATTTTTAACAATTAAATATTTTCCAATTAGTTTATTACTTAAAATTTATAATATCAAGCAATAATTTATGGAGTTAAAAAGGAGAAGTATATCCCTGTTAAATAGAAATCCAATGACCCACATTTGTTAATATGTTCTAATCTTTTGCATTTAAAATCTTGTAGCAGCAGTCCCCCTCCTTTTGTACACTTCATAGGGGTTTTTAGTCAACTTATACACATCTTCCTGGTTTCTTCTCTTTCAATTATCATTATACCCCCTCTAGTACCTCCTTGAACAGATCCAATATTGCCATCTATGACAGCTCATCATCCACCTTGAAAATGAAATCCAGCCTTGTTGTCGGAATCTTCTAAACATGTGGGGTTTAAGTCGCCACATTTGGGGTTTCCTGTTCCTACTTTTATAGCTTCCATCTCTACATCACCTGTTTCTATATCATTAGAGTCTCCAACCCTCAACCTGAAAGCAAGAATCCTCCAGTCCTCACTGATACATTTACAGCAGTGGTTAGATCATTCATCTGACTACATACCACATTTTGAGGAACCCTTAATTCACTCCTATCTTATCTAGCAAAGGCCATTTACTTTAACAGAATGGTGACCACAGTAAATAAAACACCTTCCTTAGGTTGCTATGGTGCATCAATGAATTATTTAAAGAAAGTATCCTGAAATATGATAAACCAGAAGACATTGTTCCCTATCCAAAATATCAATTTTCAATTCCCTTTCAAAACAAATCACATTCACTCCATATTAGTTGTATACCTACTCGAGACTAACAATTTAAGTATCAGCTAACCCAACCAAGAAATTCCTGTACTTCAAAATTTACATAAAATTAGCTCATAATCTTTTTAAAAAGTACTTTATGTTTTTTACCTTCTCCTTTGAGCTTGTTCCAAGCTGTTTCAAGTCCACTAGTGAGCTGCCCAAACATCTCAGCTCTAATAACTCCGCATGTCTCTTCTAGGAGTAACCACATTCCGGGAATTGATCACCCATATATATCCCTCTACACTTTAAAATTGAATCTTCAACAAGGAACTGAAAAAATAAAACAAAATAAACAAAAACTAAACCAAAACCGAAAAGGGTCTTACAGTGAATGAGTTTCTTGGCGAGGAAAAGGAAGAGAATGAGTAGAACCAGTCCAAGAAGAATTACAAGTGGGGTTAAGTTTGGAAGTTGAGAGGGTGACTTTACAGAGTGGAAGAAATGGGTAGGAAGTAATGGAAGAGGAGAAAAGAAGCAGTGGCTTCCATGGAGAAAAGGAGAAAAGAAAAGGAAATGGAATTAAAGATTGAAGCTTTATTCTTCACTGTCTTTCTCTCAGAGTGATATTTGGTGTTTGCTATATCCATTGAGCAAAGTGTAATCTATTGAATATCCACTGGCTTGTTGCAGTGCTGTGTGCATCACTGTGGACCATCCCATCGTAATATCCTACTCCATCAACTGATTTTCTTTTTGGCATTTTTGGTTTTCCCCTTTCCTTTCTTTTTCCCTTTAAATGTTTATACATTGAATATATTACTAGGTTATAGAAAATGTAGGTCGGCGCGATTCGGCTTTTGTTATGGCGCATTGAAGGTTGAGTTGAGTTGGTGAGCTTTGAAGTTTGGGCGTTCAAGGTTGGTGAAACTTTGAATATTAGTCAAATTTTTACATAAAAGAGCGCACAACTGCATTTATAAAGATACACAGCCAAAAGAAAAAAGAAAAACCATATAAAAAGAGTGAGGTTTTTCTTGAGTGATATTATAGTAGGGTGTGGTAAAAGAGGATTATCTCTTTTGAAATGTGTGTAGTGGTTACTTTGAGTATTGTACTCGTGAACCGTACGGTGTAAGTCGCTTCTTATGAGTCTTTATCGTTTCTTTCATGCTTGGCGTAGTGATTTTCCACTTATTGAGAAGGTTCCACGTAAAATTCTTGGTGTCATTGTCTTTCTATTTTGTCACTTTTTATTTGTTTGTAACCGTTTTTTGTATTATTCCGCGTTGTATTCGCGGTTTTTGCAAACGAAAAGTCTAACAAACATGAAATTCTTATTTTCTTATTTATAAATTCAAATTTTTAGCTTTCTTTCATATTTTACATTTCTTATATTGTTTCTAATTTAAGTTTACCCTATCTAACGGTGGTTCGAGACAAAAAAAAAAAGCTAACAATAAATTGGTAAATAAAATTGAAATTGAAATTGACGCAAATAAGCGGATATTATAAATGTGGAATAGCTTACTATCACGAACAAGTGATACTTAATATTTGTCGTGTTGATTCTTAAAGGTAAAAATCTTTTTTTAAGTGGAACTAGCTATAGTATTGATTCAAGTTCATAGTGGTAATGTGATCTTTGCTCATGAGAACTCATAAATTTGTGTTTCAATAGGATGATGGAACAAATCTCGGTGAAAATGCTAAGTTCTTGTGAGGTTATATGTGATACTAATGACAAAGAGCCAGGACTTGTGAGGTTATATGTAATCTTGTAGTGACAAAGGACGAGGTCGATAATCGTGGATCAAAAAGAAAAACCTACAAATTTATAAGTTTGATGAGTTTTTAAAAACGAGCCTATATCACACTTTTGAAGAATTTTAAAAGACAATACAAATCCATACTTATAGCCCCAGGGACATAAATGGTGAGATTTGTTGGGCTAAAGCAAGTTATTATAAAATGCATTAAAGCAAACAAATCACACTTTTGTCTTTAAGTAAATGACCAGATACCTACACCTCGTACCTCTCCACAAATATAGCAGATTCGTGTCACGTTTTCATACTAACAAAGCCGCCATTGTCACCAAAGCTGCGAACTTTACTACTCTGCTGCACACCCCATGGAACACCCAGTTGAGAAATCTCTCAAAACATAGTCCAATACTACGAAGCACTCATTCTTTACCTTCAAATGCTTCAATCTGGAGCCACCCCAAATGCCTTCACTTTCCCTTTCGTTCTCAAATCTTCAGCTTCCCTCTCCCTTCCCATCACCGGAAAACAACTCCATTGCCATGTTTTCAAGTTGGGTTGTGAATCTGAGCCTTTTGTTCAAACTGCTTTGATATCTATGTACTGTAGATGTAATTTAACTGAATCCGCACAGGAAGTGTTTGATGAAATTCCTCAAAGAAGCCTTACTGTTTGTTACAATGCTTTGATTTCTGGGTATGTTCAGAATTGTAATTTCTTAAATGGGTTTTCGTTGTTTACTGAAATGAGGCAGAGAGGAATTGCATTTAATGCAGTTACTTTTGGGATTGGTTCCAGGTTGTACTGGTCCACAGTATCTGTGGTTGGGAATGTCCTTGCATTGTTTGAATGTTAAGTGGATTGGAGAATGATTTGACCTTGCAAACTGCTTGTTGACAATGTACGTGCGTTGTGCTTCTATGGTGCTCAGGAAGTTGTTTGATCACATACCAGAAAAGGGGTTGATCACTTGGAATGCAATGATTTCTGGATATGCGCAAAATGGTTTGGCTGCAGAAGTTTTGGAGCTTTATCATGAGATGGAATTGTTGCAGGTAAATCCTGATGCGGTGACATTTGTTAGGTTTTATCAGCTTGTGCTAATCTTGGTGCTCAAAAGATTGGTCTTGAGGTGGAAGAGAAAATAAGGTCAAGTGGTATGAGGGTGTAATGTATTCTTGAAGAGAATGCTCTAACATAATAAGTATGTATGCTAGATGTGGTAATTTGGTGAAAGCACGGATTATATTTGATGAGATGCCAGAGAAAAATTTGGTGTCATGGACAGCAATAATAGGCGGTTATGGAATACATGGGTTTGGAAACATTGCTGTGGAGCTTTTTGATAAGATGATCAAGACTGGCATTCAACCTGATGGAACTGTGTTTGTTAGTGTTCTGTCTGCATGTAGTCATGCAGGGTTGACTAAAAAGGGCGTAAATTATCTCGATCTAATGAAGAGGGAGTATGGGTTGAAGCCATGTTCAGAGCACTACTCTTGTATTGTAGATCTATTAGGTCGTTAGTCGACTTGGGGAAGCACACAAAACTTATTGAATCAATGGAAGTTGAACCTGATGGTGCTGTATGGGGCGCCCTTTTGGGTGCTTGCAAGATCCACAAAAATGTTGAACTTGCAGAATTAGCTTTCAACAAGGTTGTTGAGCTTGAGCCGACAAACATAGGCTATTACGTGCTACTTTCAAATATCTACACAGAGGCAAATAATTCAGAAGGTATATTAAGGGTTAGTTGATGATGAGAGAGCGAAAGCTCAAAAAGGATCCAGGTTATAGCTATTTTGAGTGTAAAGGAAAACCCACCTCTTCGTGGCTGGCGATAGAAGCCATACTCAAACAAAATACAAATTGTTGAATAGATTGGAGGATACTGCAAGCCAGCATGGAGGAGCAAACACAAATGGTCAAGAGGTAATAAATCAAGAACCTCCTAATATTATGGGCGTGCATAGTGAACGTTTGGCAATTGCATTTGCTCTCTTGAACACTGAAATAGGGACTGACATTCTTGTCATAAAGAACTTAAGAATATGCGGTGACTGTCACTTATTGTAAGCGAGTCAACAAAATTGTGGATCGGTTATTTGTGGTCAGAGATGCCACCCGTTTCCACCATTTTAGAAACGGTACATGTTCTTGTAATGATTATTGGTGACTGGAGAAACTGGACAAATGATAGCAGAACTTAGCAGTGAAGCTCATTACAAGATGGAAAACAGTCATGTATGCTGTCGGAATCTTGAGCCGGTGGCGGCATGGTGCAACTTTGCTTTCATCAAGTCCTCGGGATCTCAAGTCTCAACTGAACCCAACCTACGCCCCACCCAGGGGATCATAATATGTCAAGGGCAATCTCTTCGGGTTGACCACATATATAAGAAGAGAGTCGTTCACAGAAGTTGAAAAGTTGGTGACATGAAATATGAATTGTCATTACAGATGAAAGTGGATACATATTTGGTTCCTTTCTGCTGGCCACTTGGGAGAAATGAGCTACTGTCAGCATTAATTCAAGTCTCTCAAAGTGAGTAATGGATAAACATTGCAAGAAAATAAGTGCAAACAAGGGACCAGCTTTTGAGAACAGATGTATTTGGATGTTTGATGGAGGCATCTGCTTCGTGAGCACAGGAATTTGGTTATCTTCTTCATCCCTAGTAGATTGCAGGACTTGGAGCCTGTTTGGATTAGCTGAAAAAAAGTAGCTTTCAACAACGTCGAGAACTTTGTTAGTTACCATCATTCACCACAAAATGTTCATTGATTATGATATATGTTGTGTTTTGTTTCGTGCAAATGCTAGTGTCTCACTTTCAGTTCTATCCTTATATGCGTGTAAGCACGATTAAAATACCAAACTAAAAGAATAAATACTGGCCACACCTTACTCGTTGTTTGGATGGTTGTTAATATTGTTATAATGTATTGTATTGTTATCTTGGATAAATTTTACGCTTTATATTAAACTCAATCTCAATTGCAAATCTAACTTGAAATTTTCTATTATGCAAATTATTTTTTATTTATGTGTTCAATATCTGCTTGAGGACCGAGTAATCAAGGTTTGAGCCAAAAATCCCATGTTAAGGGTACAATGATAAATCCATTCCCAAGGCTCAAACCCGAAGTCTACAATTAAAGATGAAGAAATACTTATCACCCGGCCACTACACTATAGAGTGTAAGTAAAAAACACAATGGAGTTTATGTTAAAAGGAAGAAAATCCAATTGAAATTGGAAACCACAACAATATTCATTCTACAAAAGAACACATAAATTACATTCATCCTGTTGTTAGTTTCCCCAGCCAAACATGCCCAGAGGGAAAGGTAGCCAGGAGATTCCTGTTTGAACAACTAAGAAAGTAACCAATATTCAAGCACAGACTGAAAAATATGACCCCAATTACACAACATAACTGGATAATACAGTTTCTTTTTTTCAGCATAAATCAAAACCATTTGACATCTTGATGAGGCAGCAATACCCCATTGTGGCGAGACAGAGGCAGCAATACCCCATTGTGGCGAGACATATTCATCGCCAGGCTTCCACCCTCTCTGTTGTCGAATTCAGCCTATCGATGATCCACAGCCCTTGCCCTTCTCTAAATTCCCAGCTGCATGAACTATCGGCCATTCAATCATTTTCTTTGATCCTCTCAGACTAAAACTACTCGAATGCACACTTTTAGTCCTTCGGATTTTCGGTTGATTTCTTCCACTTGCTAAATTGATGTTACCAGATCCAAGCTCATCCTTTGTGCTGTCAGGCAGATTTGAGATTTCACTGAGACCAATCAACGAGTGTGTCCCTTCCTGTCCTGATGAGCGTTCTCTATGTTTACTCGGTAATCCATGGGATTCATTCTCAACTTTAATTTCTCCCGGGGGTAAAATTAGCAGCGCCACTTGAGGTAGTCGCTTTGTGTATAAGAGGATATCCTCCTCGATCTCATTAGACTTCTGAATTATTGGCTGTGAAGCGCTATGATGTCCATTTTTCATCGAATGAAAACCAGTTCTGGTGCAGGACCAGCTTCTACAACAGATTCTTCTCGGTCTTTCAAGGTCCGAGGAGGAGCTAGAGTCTTGAGAAAGTTCATAACTTGAACCGCATACATCAAGCAGTCAACGGATCTTGCCATGCAGACAGAAGTTCCTGCATTTGTTAATCAAAGAAAACACTTACTGCATTCTAAAGATTGAACTATTGTATTAGTTTCATTGACAGGTCAGCGTGCTGTCTATGAAATGGAAGTTGCACTCTTAAAATGGCAATATCACAACCACCACGACTTTTCTAACAAGTGTGTCCCAAAGCTTACCCACACCCAAAACTAAGAAAGAAAAAAAGAGATGTCATAGGAGCAACAATGTAGTTCCTTCATGTTTCTTTCAAATTGTGGTTTAAACCTACCTGTGTCATATTTGGAGCAAACACCATAGCTATATTACGTGCATTCATTTTTGTGATAAAACCAATTGAAACTTATCAGCCATCAAGTTAATAGCCCAATCTAATAGAGCAGCTTCAGTTAGTGGAAGAAGTCTCACAAGCCGCACACACTCTTCTTCGATTGAGCATTGCATATTTCCTCTGGCGAGAGGGAGTCAGAAACTCCCACTTGGCAACTCTACAGACCAAGCCTACTCAAAAATTATCATCACTTTATGTCAATTACCACATACAAGCTGAAATGAAAAGAATTAAAACAACTACTAAAATTCATGGGGGAAAACGACAGCGGATGTCTAGGAACTGCTAATCCAACCCCTATCCCTGTCAAATAGAGGGAGAAAGAACTCTTTGACTTGATTGGAGACAGAACAGCGTAACCAGTTCAAGAGTTTTAAAAATCCGCAAGTGTCATCAAGAAAGAAAAATACTACATAAATAGAAACTTCAATTCAATTAGTGGAAGTATACTTCATCAATGAGACAATTTTTTCATATGCTGATATGAAAAGATACTGATTATAATCTTGAGTCAATTTCATCCTATAAGTATTGCAACAATCTCCATGAAATATATTGTATGAGCAAGATACAGAATATTACCTTTATAAGACCTGCTAAGCAATGGACATCAATGTTATCTGGAATAATTCCCCTATTTAGTTGCTCCCTGACAAATTCTTCTTAGCCATTTCAGCATTGATCCTGAAGATCCCTTCAGCCTGCAGAGTCGACAGCCCATTTCATCATTGAAAGTTAGCCATAACTTATGAAACTTCTAGAGAAAACACACATCATAGAAACAGTGACAGATGCCTAGTCAGCGCTATTGATCAACGTGAGGGAGATTAAAGAGTTGGTGGATGCACACCTGCAAGCCACCTTGAGCATATAGCGCCCTTGCATCATCAGAAGGATTGTGGGGACTATTTCCTCTGAGTCAAATGGCTACATGCAATCTGCCGAGAAACTCCAAGACTCTTGTGCATAAGAAACAACACCAGCATCAATTAGAAAATTAATGACACTCTCTGACTAGACAACAATCTGAACAAATCGTTCTACACCATATAAAAGCTCATGAGCTAAGGATAGGACCAAAAGTTACTAGAATACAAATGAAGTTACGCAAAAGTAATTATTACTTGTCATAAACATGTATACCATGATATATGAAAATAGGTGAGTATCAACTAACAATTATCAAACAAAGTATTGGAATGAAACCAGACTAAGTCGAAGGATATAGAGTAAGTATCGCCTACTCCCAACTAGTTTGGGACATGAACATACTCATTATTGTAGTAACAATTTTGAAACAACAACATTAGGCAAACAAAGAGAACAACTTTTTCTTTCTTTTTTTTTTTTTTCAATTCTCATTTTCTTTTACTGTGTTGAAGGATGCATGTTCAGGAGTGCTTGATATATTACATATGAAACTAAGAAGTAAAAGTAAAAAGGCCTATACTTCATTTTCTCCAAATCTTCATCATATATCTCAAAATTTCCAAAGCACGGATACCACTTCAAACTGTTCAAAGGCATTTCTCAAATTACAGGAGAAACTATACTAAACTCCCACTCTGTATCTCTGAACCATTTTCACATATATATATAATTCTTACCAATACGTAATAATTTCTCCATTTACTGAATGAAAAAGTATGGCAAAGATCTAGTCTTTTTCCCAACCTAATGTGTTGATTACAAATTAAAAAATAGTCAATATTTGGTATGTGCAGTCATCACGAAGAAAGGAAAATTTCAACTTGAAGCAAAAGAGGAGCATGTTATTTTCGATCTAATTATAGGCTGGTAAGGAAGATATGGATGCACCATTAATCGTAATCCATGGATGTATTAATCAAATATATATACATTCCACCGCATAAATTATTAGCTTTCGAGAGCAAATTTAAACCACAATTATATGTTCTTCTCCTAGTTTCATGAGCATATGCTGGACAAGGCTGTCAAAATCCTAAACAACTAACAAGATAACTAAAAGAAGCCAATAGCCCTTTTTCAGCTCAGCAGAAAGGGAAAACAACAAAAATATAAAACTTGAATAACAATAATAATGAAAGATGGAATTTTCAAATCATATTCTACTATTTCAATATAATAATGTCACCTATACAAAACTACAACCTCCGCCCTAAAATCTTTGTGATGTTTGCTTCTCGAAATTCAAACTCTTTAGAACTTTGATCAATATTTTTTTAAGATATAATTATTTCACCCATAGTTTCTAATATCTAAATTTTAATTTAAAATATCAAGTGGTTTAACTCGAAGATTTATGAATTGACTCTTGAGAGGAAAAGTATGGTATTTTGGGACCGAGGGATATATTTGAAAATTAAATGTCATCAGAGCCTGTGAAACTAGAAACACATACAAGGAAAACCAAAGTATAATAATAGTTATAAAATAACACCAAGGACATATTCTAGGTCATGAATGATTTAGAACAAATAACAATAACAACTACGCCTCAGTCCCAATCAGTCATGGTTGAATATCCACTTCTTCATTATTTCATTTCATACTCATTATCATCATACTAAATAAACTAAAAGTGAATGATTTAGAGCAAAACCCCACTAAAAGAACAAAAATGAAGAAAAGTACTTTAAAAGAAAAGAAAAAAACATAGTAACCTGGCACTAGGGGGTCTTCTGGGACTTCGAGTTCAAACTCTTGGAAGTCCAAGAAATCCATTAAACCTATCAAAAGTGACATGAGCAACATGTCTCTGACATTACTAGAGCCAACTAATCTCCATTGATGAAGTAGCAGAAGCAGAACCAGAAATAAAACCAGAACAAGAAGAAGAAAGCAGCTCTTCAACACCAACACCACCAAGAATATCAAAATTGCTCTTACAAGCAACCAAAGATTTCCTAAAACCAGTTACAAAAAGTGTTAACAGAGACAGCTGATCTCCCCCTTCTTCTCTTTCTCTCCTTTTTCTCTCTCTTTTTCTACCAGAAATACTACCTCCTCCTACTTGTACCTCAGTATTATTTCCCCCCGGTATACATCTACAACAGAATACATATTGGGTCCATAATTAGACTCTCTTGGTGAGACCCATCATTATCTCCTAGGTAATAAACAGGTAGTATACTAATGGAACTTGAAGATGAAGGTAACTGATGTAGGGGTTGTATAATTTCCAGTCATTTCAAGAAACCCACAAAAAAATCCTTTTTATGTAAAGATGGATTTTTTGGTGGGTTTTAATGGTAGAACAAAGCAAAAAAAAAAAAAAAAAAAAGCTCTATCTTATAATTTCCAGCAATTTTTCAAGAAACCCACAAAAAAAAAACTCCATTTTTAATGTAAAGATTGGATTTTTTTGGGGGGTTGAGTTTCAATGGTAGAACAAGAAGCAAGAAAAGTTTGGTGAGGTACTTTTAAAGAAAATTTACAACTACTTGTAAAACCCCTTTATGATAGTTTGGTAGATTAGTAGATTACAGAGGGAAGATGGGTTCTTTAGTGAGTTGGTTAAGCAAAGGTTGGTTTTTGGAAGGTGAGACATTAATATCATCATCATTTCAAAATTATCACTTTTTCCCCCCTATTTTATGGAAGTACTTTCAATTCTTTATATGCTTGGCCTAACGTATGGGTTTGTAAGCTCTATAGAGAAGTAGGGAGAATTTAGAGAGTACAGTTGAGAGGAAAAAGAGAAGAGAAGAGAAGCTGCTACAGAAAGAAGAGAATTAGTTTTATAAGAGAGAAGCTTCTTGTTTTGGAATCAAAAACTTGTTGTTTTTCTAATTTTTTAATGTTATGGAGAAGCAAAAAAGGGAATAGAAGGCTAGCTTAGCTGGATTTGGCTCCTCTACCATGGCACTTTCTACATATGTTTTTCTCTTTATGAATTTCTATATGATACTAATTGATATGGTAACAAGTAAGGATTATGGTGGAGCAGTAAATGGTTTATAGAAAATAATCTTTCAAATATCTGTATATATTTTATTTTTTATTTAAATTTTACTTATGAGATTATATAAATATGATATTATTATTGTCGTTGGTGAAAAGTAATAAGTAGTGCTTTATTAACGATCAAGAATTTAAATTCGAGACTTAAGTATGAGATTACTTTTATTAAAATATTTTACTTGAAATAGAGATTTTTAATGTAGATTCAAATTTAATTGGATGTCAATACTAATATCAAATATCAAGTGAATAATTCTTTAAAATAATGTGATATAAACGCTTTGTGGTGAGCCCTTCTTCGGACATGCAAACATAAACGGGCGGAAGCTTTAGTGCCAAGACAATCTACTTTTTTTTTCGAGAGTTCATACTCCTCTTCCTAATTAATGTGGAAGGAGTTTAAGTATGGAATTAAGATATTTAATTTTAATTGTAAATTTAGATATAGATTCTTCAAATATTTTAGAAATATCCGAAAGTACTATTCGAGTCCATTTCAAAATACTTGATGCTTTTTAGTTTCTCAAAATTCCAAATTACATGAATTTTAATAACAATTTATGATATATATTTTTATATCAATAATTCTCAACTTATGATATTTATTATATAGATTTTAATATCAAAATATTAAATTAATTTAATTCATTTAACCGAATCCAGTTAAATCGGCTCTGGAAGCAAAAATGTCACAAATCATATTACCATAAAAGAAATAAGTTCAATCTGATTTCTTTATCACATGACTTGCACTGTTTAATTAAAGGGAGTTTGTGTATAATCATGAAGAATTAATATTCCCTAATCCAATAGTGTGACCTAATCATGTATAAGTCTTATCTACTCCTATTTAACACTTATTTATTTTGCAGGTCATATTAATATCTACAGTTGAATTATTAATGGTTTTATTTATTATTTTGGTATAAATGGAAGCTTTCATTTTATACTAAGGAATAATGACAACTTGTAGTGTGTAAGAAGGTACCCTGATTCTGTTAAAAGGTAGTTACAGATCCAAGGAATGAGAAGAATAATATTTTAATGTCCTAAACATGACCATGTTTTTCACTTTAAAAAATTTAAATATAAAAAACATAATAAACACAAAAATGAGGAAATAAAGAATGCTGATCAATGTCCAAAGTTCGGATCGAGCAGGAGCCTTGCTTTTGGTAATTTAAATGAGATGCATGCTCGAACTTTTCACAGAAGCAAAGCGAATATATACTATTATTTGATATAGACACCTCTAACATTTGTCAATACTCTAATGAAACACTTCGCTTGCATGCTTATCCTTTTCTTTTAATGCTCGTATTCGTTTTGAGGTTTGATTAATTAATTTATATCGAAAATTTACCGTTTGTAGATTAAAAAGTTTCTTACTAAAAATAACTCGAGTCTCGAGGTTTAAACCTGAAACTTTATAAGAATAAAAAATACTTATCATCCAGATAGTCATATTTGGCCATTTTGAAAATAGGAAACCATTCATTCAAAGTGTGACACATACCAACTATATGGGTGCAAATTCCCTTTTCACTTGGTGACTATAAGATGTGACCTTTTTCTTGTTAATATTTATTTAGGAACTTCAAAATGGAGAATGATTTAGCTTACCAAAAGACTTGCCAACTTTCAATTGTATCATCAAACAAAATGTGTCAAAGTCATATTGTAGTTAACAATCCAATACACTTGTAATTTTCTCTTCCTTTTCAAAGAATTGACTAACTTTATTTACACCTAAAGTTTAAAAGGGCAAATATATATATATATATAATTATCTGATATTTGAAATTCATTAGTTTGTTTAATTCAAATTCGTATTGTTTATAATTTATTTAAGAGAAAATATTATTTACCAAGAGTTTTTATTTATTTTATTTTTAGACTCGAACTCATTAACTCCTTTGAATCACTTTTATACTCATCATCTTATTTTTTAATTTTAAAATAATAATATATAATAATCTTTTTATCAAAATCATTGATTCAATTAATTTAGAATTTACTTTAAGTAAGATTCATTAAGTGGAAAGTATTTTTCTATCAAATATCTCTCTATTTCTAAGCTTAAATTAATCTATATTTCTAATTAAGAATTGCCTAATTTTTTTTTATATATATTTGTATTTTATTCATTATAGTGGTTCTTTAAGCTCTTTTATAGTTTTTTTTTTCTTTTATATCTCTTTATTGTGATAGGAAATTAAGATAATCACTCAAGATTGTGACGAAATGATAAATATTTTTATTTAATTATATATTTCGAATTTGTAATTAAAAATGTAATTGCTTTAGGTAAAATTGTGTTTTTGTCCTCTAAACTTCGACGCAAGACTTCCTGATCAGAATTACAATTAGTCAACCTACAAAATAAATATCGAGCATCAAACCAGCAACCAAAAAAACAAAACACAATTAGTTCTTAAAAGTACAATAATTTTAATAAATAAAGAACCTTAGATTTAATACCCAATCACAATAAAGCACAAAGAACTAATATATTCTTTTGAGAAGAAATTGGAGCAATCATTTTCATTCAATACTATAGATTACTCTTTTCGTCTTAAAATATTTATCGTATTTTTTATTTACATGCCT
The DNA here is from genome assembly GCA_018107945.1 of Datura stramonium. Lineage (NCBI taxonomy): Eukaryota > Viridiplantae > Streptophyta > Magnoliopsida > Solanales > Solanaceae > Datura > Datura stramonium. The sequence continues at coordinate 389,657 of JACEIK010000104.1, read as the reverse complement.
CTACATTAATTTTTTTTTTTAACAAATTGAGATGTTTATAGCATTCAAAAATAATTATAATTAAAGATAAAATAAGAAAAAATAATTAATTTCTTTTTTAACTTATAAAATAATAAATATTTTGAGACAAAGATATTTTAATCAGGACAATAAGTATTTAAGACTCAAAAGAATATTAATTATTACAAAAAAGCTGTTGAATTTGCTAAATTAGTAATAAAGGGACCATGAGTTTATTTATTTATTCCCTATTAAAAAGTATATAATAAAGGACTCAAAAAACACAAATAAACAAACAAATAAATAGGAGACTTTATCTAATTATGTCTATAAAAAAAAAAAGCCACTCGTGGTAGACATAATTAATCACCTTAATTCACGGTTTTATTAGGTGAATTTTTCTAATTATTTCTTTCAATTATTAATTACCTTCTCTAAATCCTATCCTCTTTTTATTCACCGAAGAAAAAAAATATATTCGCACTCGATATTTACATCAAAATATGTCTTTTGCTAATTTCAAATTGAAAAACCCCTTTCAAAATAATGAGTTACTACAGTCTACAATGATTTCATTATCTCATTATGTTAATGTTAAAATTTCAAATATTAAAAAATAATTGAATAATTATTTTTAAAATGTGAACTCTATTTTTAAAGGGTAAAAAGGTAAATGATATTTTACTATGAAATTTCGTACTTTAAATATTTAGTAATAAACATTACCAAATTTTGTTTTACTCTTTATGAGATGATTTCAACTTAGTTTTTTTTTCTAATCTCTTAATCTATTTGTTTGGTGAAACACCTAATTCACCAAAAATTGAAATAGAAGAAATAGTATAACTTTAACTAAAAGAGAATGAATAACAAGAATACTTAATTAATTGAAGCGATTTAAAATATGTTATATTTCGATTTTTTTCCGACTATACAATATTATAAAGGAGCACAGAAATGGGATTTGTAAGCATGTTGGTCAAATCTCTTTTGCGATTTGTAAAGTCGCATTTAAATGGCTAACATTTGTAAAGTACGCATTACAGTAAATGCGATTTGTAAATGCATTCGTAATACGATTTGTAAGTCGCATTCCGCAAATGCGATTTGTAAATTACGCATTCCGCAAATACGATTTGTAAATCGCATTCCTCAAATACTTTTTACGCATGAAAAATAAATTTTAATTCATATATTTTGTATATTTTTTACATACATTAGTATAATTTTTCATTAAAATTAAAGGGTGTTCGGCAATGCTACTACATATGACTACGCATTTGGCTTTCCTCTCTTTCTATGCACTCTCGCGTCAACCTCTTTGATTCTCGGTACATATACGGATTGGAATTACGATTAAATAAAATTTACGTCAGAAAATATCACGTTACTAAATAAAACGCTCTCTGAAAAAAGTGATTGCATACCCAATATTTTGTAATTGTAAAGGAAAAAACATAATTCATGCTCTATGTATATACCAAATTCAAAGAGACAAAAGGAGAGAAAAACAAGGAAAAAGATACATAAAAAGATGATACAACGAGCTTTTTGGGTTTAGAAATATAAGAACAATTTGCACTTTTTATAGTTACAAAAATTCACTATTCAAAATTCAAATTCATCATAGTGGAGGACCCCAAAATAAAGTGATTTTTATGTTTCATTTTACGTTGACATTATTTTTAGTAGTTTAATTTGATCATTAAAGAAAATTATATTTGAAAATAAGTTTATTTTATCCCTCGTGGTTTAGTCGTTAGACGTGGCCCCGGTGTATCCCAACGACTAAATAAATTTCGATGTGAGAAACCTCGAGGAGGCGGGGGGCGATCTTTGAATAGGAAAAGAGTGGATGCTGCGGGGTACCAAATAAATGATTTATTCGAAAAGAAGGCGTTGTTCTTCAAAAGATCTATCTCAATTATACGGTACCGCATGGTTCCGTGCAGTAAGAATCCCGAATTACTCTCTTGAAGCACATCCTCTTCATCATTCTAGTGAATCTCTATAAGAATTTTAGCTAATTTTTTTTCGTTAAAGGTTGAAATCATAAAACTTAAATTCTAGATTTGCCTCCTAAGGTGTCGAGTTCAAATTTCGGCGGAGATAAAAATGTAAGTTATTTCCTCTATTTATGCAAACTTTGATAGAAAATGTTACCGATACCCGTGCTAACCACAGCGTATTCAGTTCAAACACCACTATTATTAAAAAATATTAAATAAAAAAAAAGATACATCAAAAGGATTATTAACGGTCTTTGGCCCAATGACCAATTGGACAAAAGTTCTTTTGGACCAAATATTGCCTTTTAATTCTCTGTCTTTACTTTGTTTTGCAACGGGCTGTAAACTGTAAAGCCATATTAATATTCGGGCCATTTTTGTCATTTTTACTTTCTTTCTTTGGCTAGTATTTTAATATTTATCATAAGCAATATGGTCATATTTTAAATTTTATATTCAATCAAGTACAACCACGAAAGAAAAAAGCAATTTGTCAATAACTGATTTAGATATAGAAAAAAAATATTTGTCATGATAAAGATATATTTACGTACTTTTCAAATTATTGAAAAAATGATGTAGGAAAAAATTGAATTATGAGAATTGGAGAAGGTCGGCGGCGAGGCAGGCGTTTATCGTTACGATAGGTGTTAAGTGGAGTGCGGTGATGTATGCAGCTAAGGGGCATCCATGGTTGAAATAGATTCTTCTTTTGATCAATCAAAACCCCTTTCCAAAGCACATGCAAGCTTCTTCCAAAGCATACAACTTATCAAATGATTGAACAACTAAGGAGCAATTTACTTGATACTTAGTTGACATTCATAAAAGCATCTAATGAATTATGAGTTCAATCCATCCCTGTTTCTTAGCTTCTTTTTTTTTTTTTTTATCTAGTATAAACATATGTATGCACATAATATGTTTTATCTTATTTTCTTTATCAAAATGAAAAAATAAATAATACGAAAAAAAAAAAGTTTCATAGGAGATAGGACCAGCAGTTTCTGACAACGCCAAATATGACAATGCTGTAATCCCACCAGAGTGGAGTGCGGAGAGAAGAGTAGAATGTGAGCGAACTACCATTACCTCGTAGGTAGAGGGGTGTTTTCGATAAGCCTTCGAACAAAGAAGGCGTACGGCACAACGTAATAGTAGCGAGGGGAAGCAGCGTGATATACAATGACAACTAACGTATCGAAAATACACTCATGACTCATAGAACATTACTCATAATACTGGGGGTGGGGTGGGGTGAGGTGAAGGTGAGGGTGGGAACAAATAATGATAGAACCTCACATAGTTGACAAAGTTGTTAACTTTTAACTTTGATATTTGACAATGGAATTAACTTTCTTTAAAGAAATATGATATATTGACTTGTGAAAAAAAAGAGTCATTTCTCAGTATAAAAAGTTGACTTGACAACACTCTTCAAAGAACTTAACACCCCCCCCTCCCCCCCAAAAAAAGAAAATAGTAGTTTAGGAAGATTCTTAGAGAATTAGTATGGAAGTTTTTAATTAGAAGTCTCGAGTTTAAACCGCTGGAATAAAGTCGTCTTTGGTAAGAAGGATTTTACTTTCGGGGTGAGATTTTTGGCGCAAATTTGAATAAGTGTTCAAAGCGAATATCAAACAATGAGTGAATTTATTTACGGTTAATATATAATTTTAGATAATTTAATTTCTTCCTTGATAACAAATGTTTGAAGAATAATCAAATGACTGTGATTCCTTTATTTTTAATTTGAGATTTTGATTTTAAACTCTGAGAATTAAGGTATTTTACTTATGTGGGAATTGAATTTTATGAAGGAGACAAGCTTTAATAAGAAACTTCTAATAGAATTTTTGATTTTCTTTTTTTCTCCTTTGAATAAGTACCACATTTTAGTACTTTGTCAATTTGTCAAATTATTGATCATTGACAAAAATACTAGTATTATAATATTAGGCAAAAATACTAGTAGCTATGAATTATAAAAATATCTTATTAGCTATGGCCTATTTAGCGATTAATTAATGACGGAATAACGATGAATTATAATTAAAAAAAATCTTATTAGCTAAAGGCTATTTATCGACTAATTGGTAATAGATTTACTACTAAAAAATTATTATTTTTTCTTTGAAATTTTTCATCGAAAAATATTAAGTGGCTATTCTCATTGATATCAACGGAAAAAACAAAAATAATAGTGTTTTTACATGGAAAAATCATGAAGTTTCCCACAAGTTCAGTGAGAATCTGTTTCCCACCATGCATTTTGATCCCAATGAACTAGTTCGGTGGGAAATGGATGGGAAAATCATATTTTATAACACAAATTTTTCACTGATTTACAGTGGGCAAAATTTCTATTTCTAGTAGTGATTTCATAACTGGTTCATTTATTTCTCTTTTTGTAGAAAATTGAGCGGATAATAGTTTCATTTTTTTTCCATCTCTTTTTGCTCAAATACTACTAGATTTTTTGTTGTGATAGATTCCGAACCCGTGTTGTGTGTTTAACTCACGCATTATGCGCTAGCAGTCTTATTACTAGGTCGAAATTCCGGCTAAATCATCTAAGGATTGTGGTGAATTGCACCGGATAAAGCAAATCTTGATTTTGGTTTTCTTTGTGATGGACCTGGAAGAGGGGGTACATGTCAAGTATCGACCTGGGATCATAGAAATTCATTCATTCTTAATCAGAGATCTCGAGTGAAAAACTCATGTCAACAAGAACTTTCCCCTTAAATTAACTCTACGCGACGTACATTCAAATTAGTCATGATCTAATACTGATATCGGACACCGAGCGAAAACTATGTCCTTTTGTGAATGAAAATATTCCATTCATATCAACCATTTATTTTGACATTTGGCAAGTATAGCTAGTGTGCCGTCCTTGTTTACTTATTTGCCCAAAATTCTCTTTGTTCCTTTATGGGTCTCCACTCTTCAACTCTCTTCATTCTTTTTTGTTCTATATAAATAAAAAATTGGTAGTTTAATTTTGACTAATTTTTAATCACATAAAGTGATAAATGTTTCAAGTGTTTAATTATTATAATATATACTTTATAATTATTTAGTTTTTTTTTTTTTTTNTTTTTTTTTTTTTTTTTGGTTTCATGGGTACCCACCATTTTGAGCCGTCCAATATATTAAAGGGTTGGTGATAAGTCAATTTTTTTCTAGTTGATTTGGAGTTAATTAAGTTAAACTTGATTCTTAATTCAATTATTATGGCTTATGCAAATGGTTAAAATTATTAATTGTTTGTTAATTGTTATAAAGGAATCTAATTGTTGTAACTAATCCAGTTTTCCTTTTTTAAGTAATGGATTAATGGCTAAAATATAACATGAGCTGTTGATATTTTATTTAAAGAAAGTAATCTTTTTTTTCTTTTTAAATGTTTGTAAATATTATTTGATAGAACCAACTCTAGATCTCTACCATCTATTTACCTAATTAATCAAAGTATACTTTCAAAAAATAAAATTAAAATGATATATACACGTATTTTAAGGGTAGAAAAAAAAATACTTACTCCGGAGTTCGTTAAATTTTGAATCCGTCTATGGTTCTAGGTCCTCTTGGTTTTGTATATGGGTCAAAAGTGCATAGAGACAACAATCATATAGGCATTCTTCCAATTTTTTAAGTCAAAAGGCTGGCCCTCTTTGAGAAATTCTCCACACTACAAAACCAATTGTCACCCACTCTTCTCAATTGCAAAAATATTCAAGAAATTTACAACTTCTTCTCTTTAGCTCTCTCTCTCTTTCTTTCCTCTTCATTTTCTTGTACACAAAATGCTAGGTAAGAAGTTTGGTTCAATGAAGAAATTAGCCAAGATCAAGGCTAAGGTTATTAGAACAACTAGTAGTACTAGTATTGATGACCATGATCAATCACAACATCTTGAGTATTTGCTTGTTAAGGATCATGATCATGATCGTGATGATCAAGGGGCTAGTCCAACAAGTGCTAAATCATCAAAAAAGATGGGAACATTTGCAGTGTATGTAGGGGAAGGAAGAGAACGATTCGCGGTGCCAACGAGCTATCTTTCACATCCATTGTTCAAGATTTTGTTGGAGAAGACATACAATGAGTTTGGCTTTGAGCAAACAAATGGACTTGTGGTGCCATGTAGTGTTGCTGCATTTCAAGTAGTGGTCAATGCTGTGGAGTGTTGCAATGGGAAGTTTGATTTTGGCGACTTGGTAGAGGAACTTTTATAATTAGGTTGATATTTTTCAGGGTCATGCAATCCAGAAGAATCAGATTAGTCGAGACAGGTATTGTTACTTTTGTACTGCTTTTCTAGCTTGAGGATACAACAACAACCACAACGTTTCAGTCCCGAACAAGTTGGAATCATCTAATCTTCTAGAGTGAATATAGCATGTGGAGAAATAGATTCAAGGATTAGATAATTTACATTTTAAGTTTTAGTTTCAGTTTGTACCAAACTAAAGAGCTAGAGTAAACTAAGACACCTTTAATATCCTAGGTAAGCTTCCTTTTGCTTTCCCCATGAGGAGAAAGCAATTGAGAGAAGTAATCTTGTTGTTTATATTTCTCTTTAAATTAATGTCAACTAGCTAAATTGTAAATTTGTATTTACAAGAAGTGAAAGAGAAATGTAGTTGCTATTTACTTCTTGCCCTTTCAATTACATTAAGACCATTTTGAGGATGTTCATCTTACTATAACAATAACAACTATTAGCATGCCTTAGTCCAAAATTCGGCCAGTTTGAGCTTGGTGACATAGCCGGTTCCAAAATCGAATAAAAGAAGAGAGTTCTGGTAAGCTGACAGTCTTGGTTAAAAAATATTAACCAAGAATATACATAATCTCTATCATTTTAATTTCTCTTCACCTTGTTTTTTTTTTTTTTTGTCATTTCACGGAAGTCTTTAATTGGCAGTATATGTAGTAGTCATAGTTATCAAGTCAAAAGGATTTCTAAATATACAAAAGGGACAATTGGTAGTTTCATTATCATCAAGAGGTGCATGCATGTTATACATATACATAATTTTGACTTG
>JACEIK010000104.1:360293-382531 GCA_018107945.1 Datura stramonium | reverse complement strand
CTTGGCTGCATGTTAGTTGGAGTCAGCAGCATTTTAGTAGTTAGGTGATAAAGTAAAGTCATGAATGACTCATGGAATTGGACTTTGAACATATAGAAGCTTATCATTTGTATTTTTTAAAAGAGTTTCTATTAAGTGCACCATCAGTGTATCATTCCGTTAAGTTCACCTATAATAATAAGTACGTCTTCATAGCAAATCTGATATGCTAATTGGAGAATAGAAGAGTAACTTGCTGCAACCGATTAAATTGATATGATAAGGTGTAAAATTGCCCACGCACTGCAACTTGGAGTCGATAAACTTAGCTTCTTTGAAACAAGCAGAAAAAGAACAAGCACTTGAAACATTGATGTCAAAAACAAACTGTTCTTCAAGAAACTTATTGCATTTCCATTGAACATGATCAGTGAGAAAACATAATGCTTGTTTAGCCATCAACAATTTCCCTGTAATTTGCTACCAGTCAACAAGGATTCTTTTCATTTCACCAATGAGCTCCTGCATCTGTTCCCTAGTATGCAAGGGGAAGGGATAAACACATGCACAGTCCAACTGTCCGTCCCTAATTGTGTCGAATATGGCAATAGAAGGACCTACTCCGTGCACGGATGCACATCCGATGAAGTCTTCTAATCCGATTTGCTGATGCACTGTGCTGGTGGTATCAATCACGGGATCTTCAAACACGGAGATCAGGGAAGTCCTTAGTGAAGAGGCGGGCGTTAAGCCGGGATTGTCAATGGCCTTGCACATGAGGAAATTCAGGTCTCCCATGTCTGAAAAATGCTTGTTGTTGTTCTTGGCGTTGGCAAAAGATGTGTAACTTCTCTTTGCTAGCTCCCATAAATCATCTCCTCCCTTAACATCATGTGTGTTGAGAATTGCAGAATGATAAAATCCTGCATGATATAGGTCATCGTTTTAATATACTCTGTGCAGTAAACATCTTTAGGATACAACAACACAACATCAACCTAGTGTAATCCCAAAAGTTGGGTTTGGGGAGGGTGGGGTGCACGCAGGCCTTTGTGGGGTAGAGAGGCTGTTCTCGACATACACTCATCTTAATAAAAGAGAAAGCAACCATGCCACGGCTGCAAGATCACTGGTTATATGCAAAAGAGAGAGCCTCAATTGCAGGCCATCCTGGGATTTTCCAGGCCAAGATACGGGTTGGATCGTCTTTACTGCCCCTTTTGTTAAACAGAGAGTGATATTATTATCATCACTGAGTAAACATCTTTAGGATGCAACAATAGAAATGACCAAAAGGACAGAAGCTGACAGTTAGTGAAATCAAGATCAGCGCGAACATCTGCCTGAACCAGCTAAAAATGAGCATTTCAGACCAGTTTTGAGTTTAGAAGTCGGTGTTTAAGACTCGGGAAAGGCTGATGGGATACAACAATAGAAAAGAAAAGAAAAAGGTGAACAGTAGTGAGAGTTTTATCAAATGTAAGAACAATCACATGGTATTGAAGTATGGGGTACTTGCAACTAAGTTAAAAGGGCTACTAGGATGTTTCCAACAAACCAAGGGTAATTTGAGCTTTTCCAAGTACATAGATGATGTCCAATTGACTTGCAAAGCTATAACAACTTTGTTATTTACTTAATAAGAAACTAGTTGCATACCAATTGACTTCCGATTGATTGTAGGTATGAGTTTATATATTGACGACTCCCCCTCTCCTACTTAATAGGCCAGAGCTTTTCTATTTAGTATATAACAACTAGTATCAGAGCATATTGACCAAACGCTTGAGGCTGCAAATCAAAGTTAGATCACATGTGATGGCCTGGACCTCGGGAGGCGTGCTAGCCATGATCAATTGATAGGACCAAAGACTGATGGCTAGACGTGACCACCGGTAGGACGTCAGGGGTGGTACCGGCTCTGACTAACTGTGGTCCAAAGAAGAAAAAGGAAATGCGATGCCAGTAGTGACCAACCGGGCCAGATGGGTGCCAACAATGGGGACGTGGATCAAATAAGTGGTGGTTTCAGTCATGACCAATAAGGTCGTTGGTCGTTTGTCCTCAAGCGGGAGCACGATAGTAATGAACTAATTGAGTCCCTCAGTGGCCAATGTTCAAGTTTGAGGTTTAAAAGTTAAACAAGGCAAAATTCTCGAGGCAGAGAAAGTTGAATCCATTTACGAACCTGGAAAATCAGGGCTAAGCACTGGATCAAGAATTGAACGGCAGTCAATAAGTGTGGCAATTGCATACTTCTCCCATTGATTCTCATTTAGGCCTTTTGAGGAATGAGCTGCAATTAATCCGGCAGCAGCCAACACCCCACACAGTTTTATACCTCTTGTTCTGCAGCCCTGCCAAAATACAGATTTTGTTACCATCTCCTAATGTCCCTTCCAGTATTAAATTGCAGTCAATGTACATTTAATTAGGGAGTGTAGCTTGCTCGAATTCTTCAAGAATGTTGTAGGGTGCGTGCCGGATCATCCAAAAATAGTGCATTTTTTGAGGATCCGACACGCGACAACATTGTTTGGAGTGTCCAAACAACATAAATTCATTTCTTTTTTCTGGTTACAAACTCTGACTTACAGTTACATGTAACTAACTTTCAAATAACTTGATTTTGCAATGTTAACGTAAAAAATTTAAACCATTAATCAAGTTATAAACTTGATCTCAATTGAGCAACGGTTTACAACCGATGAACCAAATTGGATCTTTTGTTATAACATTCTTGGTGAACACAGTTATCTGGTATCTATGCTGGTAGAAGGTGTAGGCAAATTAACCCCAACGCCTTAATTTTTAAAAGAGTAAAGGTTATACGATTGCTCACATTTAGGGAAGATTCTATTCCTATGGAGGATGTTTTGGCCAATTCACATTCTAAATGTGATTAAAGTTGTACATCACGAGAAGAGAATAGTACACTGCATTCAACCAGGGCCACGAATTCTCAAACAACATAACAAGAAAATTGGACCAAGGGAGTTTTGCAATGTACCTTTGCCTAACTTTTAGAAAATGAAGAAAAGATGTCACCTAACTTTAAAATGACATTAGAAATGTCTTTCTTTTTATGATGGTAATGTTCGAGTTAGTTCAGCGTACTATTCTATCAAATACTTGTTATTTGTCAGCTACGCAAGTATCCAATAATTTTATTTATAAAAACTTAAAGAAGTTTGAATCATCTAATATTTTTTGTCTCTACTTACATTTGAACCATAATCTCCTTTTTCTTTTTCTTTTTTTGTTTACCAAGGATATTATAGTTAATTTATGATTAAGAGAGAAAAATATACAATTCCGAAATAATACTGAGGATATTATAGTTGATTATGATTAAGTGAGAAAAATATATGATTAAAACCAATACGCAGCACATTGTGAAAATGACAAAAATGATCCCTGAATTTTGTATATAAGTTTAATATAGCCCCTTACATATAGTATTTAACAATTTTAATTCTTTAAGTTTATCAAAAGTGAAATCTTTTTTTGTTTTCATCAAATATTTAACAAACTTGACCATTAAAATTTACCAAAAACTTTGAAAAAAAAAGGAATATTGTTATCTTGCTCTTAAATAAGAAAATAAAAAATTTAAAAAATAGTTTCTTTCTTGTCTGTCCTAACTTAGATGGATACTGGGGCGCTATATGCGAGCAAGCTAATCCGACACAGAGTTACTTTAAAAAAAGGAAATTACTAAATGTTGATAAACTTACATCAAGAATGCGATCAGTATCTTCTTTATTCAACTGCAATTTCACAACTTGTGATCCTCTTGTTGATTCACTATCCATGAACTTCAAATTAGAAAATCTCAGTGAATTTAATCCATAGCCCAGCATGTCTATCCCACGCGCCCAAAATGGCTTATTCGCTTTTCCAGCTGGAATATAATCCTCAATTCCCAAACCAACCTCCATCTTTTTCAATAATTCCAATTCTGTCCCTTCTCCATCTTCCTCACTCATCAGCTCCAGCAACTTCCTCAGCAACGCTAACGCCGCCGCTCGGTCACACGCCGACGTGTGAATCCTTAACGCGACGACTGATTTCTCGTCGTTTAATTGATAGACGCTGGCGAAAAAAACATCGGTGTCGGAATCCGACGAAGAATCCGATGAAGTGTTGGGAGTGTTTATCCATGAGTTCCGGTTGATTTCGTGTTCTAGGATGAGGTGAAAATCGGAGACTGAGGTGAGATCGGAGGTTTTGAGGCGTTGGAGAATCAGAGCCGTTGATGAGAGATCGAATGGCTGGATTTGAAGGTGAGAAGTGGAGGGAATGATGTAAGAGTAGGAGTTGATGTTTGACTCGTAATGGAGTTGGGATTTGAGGATAGGATTGGAATTTTGTAGTTTGTGGAGGGCATTTTGGAGAAGTGAAATGTCAGGTGATTTTGATAAGAGGAGAGCTAATACTGTTATCCCTGTGCCAACAGGAACAGCCTTGCACCAGCTGTGCTCGGTGCTTCCCGCCGGCCGGGGTTTCAACTCAGAAGGCGGAGCTGCAGCGGTGCTTCCTTGCTCAGCCATGAGAAGATGATTTGAGTGATAGCTAAAAGGTGCTTTTGGAAATGGACAAATGAGTGTGATTAAAGGTACTATAAAGTGGACAAACAAAGCCTAACCACTCTTATTTTAACTTTTTTATTTTTAATTGATAAAATCATTCTATACTGTCTTTTTTTCATATCTATTATGGATAAGAAAGATGAAAACTTGATTAATCTTTTTTTCATTTCACTTACAGGGATAGTTTGGTTCGTGGATTAAATTGTCTCGCAATTATAATTTTTGAAAAAAATTTATTCTCAAGTTTGATAGGATAAGGTGAAATATCTCAGGATTTTACATATTGTGTTAAATTGAAGGTATTCAAACACAGTATAAATTTTATCTCGATATTAATTCTAAATATCTCAACTTATCCAGCATACCAAATGATAGAGCATAAGAAAAAAGAAAGGTTGACAAATGGAGGAAATGAAAGAGTTGAGATGTGGTTGTCTTAAACTATTACTAATTAACTTGTGAATTTGTTAATTATCTCACTATTCCTATTAAAATTAAATTAGTTCCGCATCTTGAATAGCAAACGACAAGATATTTGAGCAATTTTGAGTAGAAAGTCATAAGATATTGAATAATTTTTCTCTTGTATGGTTTAAATTTCACTTATTGAATACTTAATTTTAGTAGACTCAATTTGTGAATCTTATATTAATTTATTTTACACTAATTGTAGAATAATAGGATAAATATCTATTTTGGTCCACTTTCATATTCCCTTAATTTATCACCTTTTAAATAATAATAAAAAAAATCAAGAGAGTTTTGTGTTCTAATTTCTATTTGTGTTTTTTCTCAATAACCGTAGTGTTCAGGTCGATTTATTTGTAGCTCGACTAATTTCACGAGAAGTCTGGAGTACGGAAAAAAAATATTCTCACATGATGTACTTACTTTTATTGTTTCCTAGAACTTCTTCACATGTCTAGATGCCAAGCCAAGTTAGTTCGGTTTAACTCTTTAAGTTGGTCAGAACAAATTGGTGCAATGTTTCACTAACTTCAAAAAAAAAAAAAAACCATATAAGGTGATATTTGAAGAATAACAAAATTTAGCAATTGGAATTCGAGTTGTATTTTTTTTCATTTCAATGACATAAACACACTAAGTAGGTAAGGGAATTTCGACATCTGTTATACATTCAGTGTAATTTTCCAGCGAAGGGGTTCAGATACAATATCATTGAATGCTTCCGAACTATCAATCAAACTAGAACAAATAGAAAAATCTGACAAAGACTTTGATGTTGTTATATCCAATGATTCCAAAAATGAGTAATTAAAGATATATTTAAACTTGAAGGACAAATCCATCACACTCCAACAAATCTGGATCTCCACCTAAAACAACATTAAAGAAGAATATGATTTAGTATCATGAGAAATATACTTTGCTACAGCCTTGGATTTTTCTCTGTTTTGTTTTTCTTTCCATTTATGGTGTTTTAGGTGATTCTGCTTCTATGACTTGTGCATCTTATTGAGTTTCTCAAATGAAGTCAAATAATTCAAGAAGTGCTTCTAATTTGACATAATGTTTGCGCCAATAATTTGCTGAAGTAAGTCTCTAAAATCTAAAATGCAACAGAGTGGAAGTCCCATCCAGTCCTTTGTTATTGAAATGAGTTGTGAACTCCTTAATCATCGTTTCCCTGTACTTTGGAGGATTGTGTTCCGATATCAGTTCCTTGATAGGTCCATACAGCCTGTGTTTGGCACAAAATTTGTCATGAAGAAGCATGCCAACGATACCCTTGGACCAACCTTATTTGCAAGAATTCTATGATCAACACTTTTGGACTTGTCATTTGATATAAGCTGCAAATGGTTTGAGTGAGAATATATCATAAGTGATAAGACAAGTATGTTTCTGATACATGTATGCTAAATGTAATACTACTTGCCTGTAGAATATCTCCTATATTGACCTCGAGAGCTCCGGGAGTAGGGGGAACATCTACCCAATGGTTCTGATATTGGACTTGAAGGCCGCCTATATTGTCTTGGAGAATCACGGTGAGGAAGTCATTTTCAGCGTGCTTACTGGTGCCTAGAGTAAGTTCGGGTTGTGGGCATGCTGGATTATAATAGCCTAAAGCCAAAAGCCCCTCTGTACAACCCATATTCTTGAGGTGGTTTGGTTCGAGTCCAATAGCCTCGGACAGTAGTTCAAATAGAGTGTCACCTAATTTCATCACTTGGTTTGTGTATTCAAGGAGAACATCCCTATCACAGATGAACAATAAGCAAATAAAAACATAATACAATATTCAAACCTCTCAATAAAGACATTCTTTATGTCTGAATATCTTGGATGCTATAGAAAAATGTTGTTATAGAGAACTTAACATGAACAATCGGTTCCAAATAAAATTTCACCATTATATTGACCATATAATACCTGCAGACAGAAGGGAGTTTTTCAGGATTTGGAGGTAGAGGAGCTATGGTGGCACGAAAAGTGTCCCTCCAGTTGGTTGCTGGTGCTCTAAACAGATCAAAATTGCTGTTAAATGTAAACTCTTTTGTCAAGTCTCACGTATACCACTGCTTCTTCACCTCAGTATCTTGCTCAAAGAACCTGATAGCCCCGTGTTTCATTTCCTCCAGAACATGACTAGGAATCCCATGATTGATCACTTTAAAGAAACCCCAAGTCTCGGATGCATGGCCAACTTCTTGGACTATCTTCTTTCACTTGATCGGATCTTCCTTGATGCCATCAAGATCAATTATTGGAAGCTTGATTAATAATTTCTTGTTGCTGTGAATTGTTGAATCTTCAATCTGTGATGGTTGTACAAAAATTCTTGGTACTTTGGTAATACCTGCATCCACTAGTCCCTTAACACCGGCTTTCGTCTCATCAAAGGCTTGTAATTCAGCCTTTCTGTCATCCTTTGCTTCATTGGTGTTGATCACCTCCATTTTTTCTTATGCTTTTGTCTAAACCTTGAAGTTAAATTTACCTCAGAGGTATTGAATACCATGTAAAAGTTAAGACATATATATCGTTTTCTGTAAGATCTCTCTGTAAGATTATTATTGTGTTCAAGATCCTGCCATGCATTAAGTATAAGATTTATGTGGCAACTTGAATCAATAATCTCTCGTGGTTGTGCTGTTCTGCTGTCGGTTTTGGAACTTGACTGTTGAGCTGTTAATGGAATCATGTATCTGTTGTCTAACCTTCTTGCATTTGTTTACATAATTAAGTATTCTCGATCTAACTAACCTAATTATTACTATAAATTGCTCATGTTTGAAGATTAGTTCTGAGTTTTAAAATAAAGCTTCTGCTAGTTGATACTAATATTTAGCCCATAATATGAATGATAAAATTATTGTTTAATTAAGTTTCGGCCAAACTAGAATGTTTAAAATATTCACATGCATTATTTTATGTGTGCGTTTATGTTCATATAGTCTCTTAGTCACTGAAGTGGCCAAGACTAGTATGTTAAGAAAAATATGCAAACATAAAATTTGTCGTTTATCCATGAAACTGATGAAATGCCTATTATTGAAAGTAAATGGATAAATTGACTTTCACTATTGATAGAACTAAAGGATTTTTACCCAAAGGTGAATAGATTATTCTAAGAGTAGTGAACATAATTATTCAAGAAGTGTTTCTAAGCATAATCATGAAAGTTACTTACTCTGAGTAGAATTTTTTGATGGTTACATAATGAGCATACATAGTTTGACATATATAGTTGTACAAACCTTATCTGATGCAATATCTTATCATTTCATCAACTACTCCAACACACACCTTACCTATTATATTTGCACCAACAATTGCTTGAACTATTTAGTCTAAAGTCTAAAATGCAACAGAGTGGAATTGCCATCCAGCCCTTTGTTATTGAAATGAGTTGTGAACTCCTTAATCGTTGTTTCCCTGTACTTTGGAGGATTGTGTTCCGATATCAGCTCCTTGATAGGTCCATACAGCCTTTGTGTTGGCGTAAAATTTGTCATGAAGAAGCATGCCAACGATACCCTTGGACCAACCTTATTTGCCAGTACTCTATGATCAACACTTTTGAACTTGTCATTTGATATAAGCTGAAAACGATTTGAGTCAAAATATAACACAAGTGATAACAAGTATGTATCTGATACAGGTATGCTAAATGTAATACTACTTGCCTGTAGAATATCTCCTATATTGACCACGAGAGCTCCAGGAGTAGGGGGGACATCTACCCAATGATTCTGATGTAGAACTTGGAGACCGCCTATTATATTGTCTTGGAGAAGCACGGTGAGGAAGTCATTGTCAGCATGCTTACTGGTGCCTAGAGTAAGTTCGGGTTGTGGGCATGCTGGATAATAATGGCCTAAAGCCATAAGCCCCTCGGTACATCCCATATCCTTGAGGTGGTTTGGTTCAAGCCCAATAGCCTCAGACAATAGTTCAAATAGAGTGTCACCTAATTTCATCACTTGCTTTGTGTACTCAAGCAGAACATCCCTATCACATATGCACAATAAGCAAATAAAAATATAATGAAGTCAGACCACTCTATAACAACGTGTTTGGCTGAATACCTTTTGACTGCTATAGTGAAATGTTGTTATAGAGAACACATAATATAGCATAAACATGAAAAATAGGTTCCAAATAAAAACTTGACTGTTATAATAAAATATTGTTATAGAAGATGACTATTATAGAGGCGTGATTGTATATTAAATTTGTGACTTGCCTATATAGACCATATGATACCTGCAGACAGAAGGTAATTCTTCAGGAGTTGGAGGTATAGGAGCTACGGTGGCAGTAAAAGTGTCCCTCCAGTTGGTTACTGGTGCTCCAAACAGATCAAAATTGCTGTTAAATGTAAATTCTTTCGTCAAGTCTCGCGTATACCACTGCTTCTTCACCTCAGTATCTTGCTCAAAGAACCTGATAACCCCATCTTTCATTTCCTCCAGAACATGAATAGGAATCCCATGACTGGTGACTTGAAAGAAACCCCAAGTCTCAGATGCATGACCGACTTCCTGGATTATCTTCTTTCGCTTGATTGGATCTTCCTTGATGCCATCAAGATCAATTATTGGAAAACTGAATTTCTTGTTGCTGTGAATTTTTGAATCTTCAATCTTTGATGGCTGAACAAAAATTCTTGGTACTTTGGTGATACCTGCATCTACTAGTCCCTTAACACCAGCTTTCGTCTCATCAAAGGCTTGTAGTTCAGCCTTTCTGTCATACTTGGCTTCATTTGTGCTGATCACCTCCATTTTTCCTAGTCCTTTGGAACAATCAGTATTTGTTAATGGATTTTATAGCTTTTGTCTAAAGGTGAGATTTAAAGTTAAATACCTTGTAAAAGTTAAGATATATACATATTAATTTGCACATCACCTAAATGTTAGTCAAAATCAAAGAAAGAGATAAATCAACAAATTATTAGTGTAGCTGAGAATTGAAAGTCTTAACTTAGTCCAAATATTTTTTTTTTTTTCAGCTTCAAGACAAATTCGTCATTGTCGAGATTTCATTATTGTATTCAGCATCAGCTGACAAAGAAGACCACTTCAAAGTTCTGGTCCACTAAGCAATGGAGGAGGAGGAAACACATCATTCGTATTACTGGTACTAATCTAAACTCTTATATCAACCATGCATATCTGTCTTGGTTTTGAATTTCATTTTTTCTTCCTACTGAACACAGTATTATAATCTAATCTTTAATTCTTATTCCTGATCAGATAACTCCGCTTCTGCGAGCTGGCACATATTGTTGGTCCCAAGCTCGGATAAAGGTAGACGGTCATGCTAAGTTGACCGCCAGTGTAAAACTAGTCACTTTATGATGAATCCTCACATTACAGAATATACTTAACTGGAGTGACAGTCATACAACTCACTCAACTTAATTAGGATTGAGTCGTAGTTATTTTTGTTGCTCTCATTGTAATGCCAGGATTCACTTGAGCCACAATGCGTGTCAGATCATCTTGAACTGTAGTAGTTTCACTTCTCCCTTCAACTTTAAAGAGAAGTGAATTGTCGAGTAGAAGGAAATGAAAATTAAAGGAGAAAACAGGCTAGGAATTTCAAAATTACCAAAAAAGTATATGAGATTCTTTATAACTTGATGATTACAATGCGTAAACTGTGGTTATATTTATTTGTTACAATATACTATCTATCTCCACCACTCTCATTACATCAATTTTAAAGTCTAAAATGTGGTAAAGCAGATGTCTCATCAAGTCCCTTTGCAGTAAAATAGGAAGCATATTCCTGCACTGTTGTTTCTCTGTATTTTGAGGGATTTTCTTCTGACAATAACTCCTTAATTGGCCCATAAAGTCTTGAAGATGCTAGGAAAAATGTGGAGAAGAAGCATGCTACCGATATCCTTGGACCAATACGATTTGCCAGTACGCGATATTCAATGCTTTTAAACTTGTCATTTGATATTAGCTTAACATTTTGATGACAAACAACATTAGTATTGCTTTTTTGTGAAATAACAAGGTAATCATTATGTATGCTTCAAGTAAAGTTTTCTCTTCCATGGCTAATGAAATGAACCAAAGGAGAAAACTTTAGCTAATGTTGAAGAAGCTCATAAGCATGATAAACTCAAAGATTAGCTTCTATTTTATCTTTTTTACAAGCTGTAGTGTTGTTCACCCTCTTACACATTCATAAATCACCAAAAACCGTTCTGCCAAACCCCCTCAGAACTTGTTTTCTCTGCATGAACAACCTTCAAGTGTAGTAATATTAGATTATTCGAATTAATCGCTGTATTGTTGTTTTGACGCACTGATGCTTGCGTCAAGGTATAGGCTGCCTACATTACACCCTCTTGAGGTGTGGCCCTTCCCAAACCCTGCATAAATGCAGGATGTTTCATGCACAGGACTGCCCTTTTTTACTGTTGTTATCTCCCTGGACAAGAAGTCAACAGTGACAGACCTAGCCACTTGATGTTGGTTCATTTGAACATACTTCTTTCGACATGATTCACACAACATGTACATATACATGTTTTATGTGAGGTCTCTCTGTAAGATTATTATCATGTTCAAGATCTTGACGTGCATTAAGTTTAATATTTACACATGTGGCAACTTGAATAAATAATCTCTCATGGTTCTGCTGTTCTTCTGTCGGTTTTCAAACTTGAATGTTGCACTGTTAATGGAATCATGTATCTGTTGTCTAACCTTCTTGCATTTATTTACATAATTATGTATTTTCTAACTAACCTAATTATTACTATAAATTAATCATGTTTGAAGATTAGATCTTCCTTGATGCCATCAAGATCAATTATTGGAAACTTGATTAATAATTTCTTGTTGCTGTGAATTGTTGAATCTTCATTCTGTGATGATTGTACAAAAATTCGTGGTACTTTAGTAATACCTGCATCCACCAGTCCCTTAACACCGGCTTTCGTCTCATCAAAGGCTTGTAGTTCAGCCTTTCTGTCATACTTTACTTCATTTGTGTTGATCACCTCCATTTTTTCTTATGCTTTTGTGTAAACCTGGGATTTTAAGTTAAATCTTCCTCAGAGGTATTGAATACCTTGTAAAAGTTAAGATATATAACTAAGAATTGAAATATCTAACAAAGTCCAGATATTTTTCTGTTCAGCTTCAAGACAAATTCTTCATTGTCAAAATTTCATTATTGCACTCAGCATTAGCTGGCAAAGGCGACCACTTTACAGTTCTGGTCCACTATGCAACGGAGGAAGAAGAAACACATCTTCGGTTTTGCTGGTACTAATCTTACTCTTATATCAACCATGAATATCTTCAAAATCTAGAAAATTTGATCTGTCTTGGTTTTGAATTTCATTTTTTTTCCTATCGAACACAGTATCATAATCTATCTTTGATCCATTGTTTTATGATAGAGAGTTGAGTTTAAATCAGTACAACAAGAAAGATACCATACTAATGATTCATTTGAATAGGCATAGTGTTTATTTTGTAAAAACATAATTAAGAAATATTTGAAAAAGCTTGCTGGAGATCTCTTCTCATTTTGTTGGTCTCAAGCTCGTGTAAAGGTAGAGGGTCATGGTAAATTGATCGCCAGTGTAAAACTAGCCACTTTATGATGAATCCTCACATTACGGAATATACTTGACCAGAGTTACAGTCATATAGCCGACTCAACTTGCTTTATGATAGGGTAGTAGTTACTGTTCTTGCTCTTGTTGTAATTCCTAGGATTTACTTGAGCCACAATCATGTCAGATCATCTTGAACTATAGTAGTTTCACTTTTTCCTTCAACTTTGAAGAGAAGTGCATTGTCAAGTAGAAGGAAATGAAAATAAAAGGAGAAGACAGGCTAGGAATTTCAAAAATAACCAAAAAAAGTATATGAGATGCTTTATAACTTGATGATTACAATGCGTAAACCGTGGTTATATTCATTTGTTACAATATACTATCTATCTCCGCCACTCTCATTACATCGATTTTAAAGTCTAAAATGTGGTAGAGCAGAAGTCCCATCAAGTCCCTTTGCAGTAAAATAGGCAGCATATTCCTGCACTGTTGTTTCTCTGTATTTTGAGGGATTTTCTTCTGACAACAACTCCTTAATTGGCCCATAAAGTCTTGAAGATGCTAGGAAAAATGTGGAGAAGAAGCATGCCACTGATATCCTTGGACCAACATGATTTGCCAGTACGCGATGTTCAACGCTTTTAAACTTGTCATTTGATATTAGCTGAACATTTTGATGACAAACAACATTAGTATTGCACTTTTGTGAAATAACAAAGTAATCATTATGTATGCTTCAAGTTTTAAGTTTTCTCTTCCATGGCTAATGAAATGAAACAAGGAAAAAACTTTAGCTAATGATGAAGAAGCTCATAAGCATGATAAACTCAAAGATTAGCTTCTTTTTTTTTTTTTTTACAAGTTTGTGGTGTTGTACACCCTCTTACACATTGATAAATCACCAAAGCCCATTCTGTCAAACCCCCTCCGGACTTGTTTTCTCTGCATGAACAACCTTCTAGTGTAGTAATATTAGATAAGTCAAATGAACTGTTGTACTGTTGTTTTGACGCATTGATGCTAGCGTCAAGGTATAGGCTGCCTACGTTACACCCTCTTGAGGTGTGGCCCTTCTCGAACCCTGCATAAACGCGGGATGTTTCATGCACTGGACTGCCTTTTTTTACTGTTGTTATCTCGCTGGACAAGTTGTCAACAGTGACAGACCTAGCCACTTGTAGTTTGTTCATTTGAACATACTTTTTTCAACATGAATCACACGGCGTGTTTGTGTGTGTAAAATTAGAGATGGTGCATATTATGAAATAGAACACACTCACTATGAATCCACTGATTCTATATCCTGGATTCGCCGGCACAGAGTATAGCCACAGAGCCAATCAATGTTCCACTTGCATGAATTTTAATGATCACCATTTTCAATACAGATTGGAGAGCAGACCTACCTGCAGAAGATCTGCAATATTCACCACAAGAGCACCAGGGGTAGGGGGAACATCAACCCAGTGATTTTCATGAAGAACTTGCAACCCTCCTATATGGTCTTGAAGAAGCAGAGTCAAGAATCCATCATCAGCATGTTTACTAGCACCTAATGTAAGTTCTGGTTCTGGACAAGGAGGATAATAGTGACATACAACTGAAAGTCCCTTGTCGCAATCCATGTCATTCAGATGGCTTGTATTGAGCCCAAGTGCTTCTGCTAATAGTTCAAATAGACATCTTCCCAGTTTCCTCACTTCCTCGGAGTATTTAATTATGATGTCCCTTTATTGCATCAAAAAGGAAAAAACGAAACAGTATTAGTGGCGGAACCAGGAATTCTAACGAGGGGATTCAAAAGAGCTAAAGAGTGTCACGACTGGAATCCAAACCTGCAACCTAAAGCAATTTTCAGTCACTTTTACCACTGCATCAGTGTTGTTAAAGGCTCATTTAAGGCGCGCTTAATCCCTGAAGCTCAAAAAAGCTTCTTGAATGGAGTGGTATTAAACAACAAATATAATCAGCATATAGAAGTGTATTAGTTGTTAAAGGAAAATATTATGAATTAATTTGTTACTTTTTTCTTGAAAAACATATAAATTTTATTTTTTCTTTCATTGCGACATTTTTTGACTAAATCCCACACTTCAATTGTGCTTAAAGCCCCAATAGACATGAAGCACCTTTTAGAGTTTTTCACCTTTGACTACACTGAACTGCACTAGAAGATTCTCTTATGTCAAGGGAATTCAACGAGTTTCATGTATATACACAAGAACTTCCTCATCCTATTTGAACGGTATAATATTTCAACGAAGAGGATTCAGTCGAACCCCATTTAGACCATGTATCACAGAAATGACATACCTACAGATTGGAGGCAGTTCTTTAGGACTAGGAGGATTAGGAGCCATAATGCAGAAAAAAGTATCCCTCCAGTTAGTTGCTGGTGCACTATACAAATCAAAATTACTGTTGTAAACTACCCTCTTAGTTAACTCTCGCGTATACCATTGTTTCTTGATCTCAGTATTTTGCTCATGAAAACTACGAACACCTCGTATCATTTCTTCCAGAACATCACATGGAATGCCATGATTGATCACTTGGAAGAAACCCCATGTCTCTGATGCATCCCGGACTTTCTCAACGACCTTTTCTCGATTGATTTGATCATCATCAATGCCTTGGAGGTCTATGACAGGAAATATGAACTGTCCTGTGGTGGAATTTGAGCTCTTTGTTGATGTATCTGGAGGTGAAATGAAAATCTGAGGGACTTTACTGACTCCTGCATCAACAAGCCCTTTGACACCAGCTTTTGTGTCATCAAATGCTTTTAACTCACTCTTTCTATCATACTTTGATTCATTTGTATCCATTTTCTTGATTCTTTTTGTTCTGGCACTTCAAATTGTCAATAGGATGTAGTAGTTTATACTTTTATATATGAGTTACTACCATGACCAAGGCAAGTGCAGCATCCATCTTGACTAACTCCCTAGGGTACATGCTACCTCCACCAATATAGGCAACACCCACCAATATAGGCAACACGTATCTCTGTCCATTAAAACTTGAATACGTGTGAAGAAATCACCTTGTGTGTTTGACTTTGGCGGGATTTAAAACTAAAACTTCATAGTTCTCAATCACTTTATTGACTACTAAATCATACCATTGGGTGCGAGATTTTGAGACTTTCTTTAATAATGAGATGAATAATATAAGATTCCAAAATTGCAGCCATAACCATGTGAGCCATCCATTGCTGACTTTGGAAAATGCAATAAACAGACGGATAAAACAAACAATAAATCCAATCAGTGCAAGCTGTGACTTGTGGACCACCCATGATCCCATCCACAAGTTTAGGTCTAACAACAACAACAAATAGGCCGCGTAATCTCATAAAATGGGGTCTAAAGAGGATAGTGTATACAAATCTTACCTCTTATTTCAGAGGTAAAAAGACTGTTTTTAATATATTCTCGACTTAAGGATAGAATTTTAGGTCTAAGCGTAATGAATATACAAATTGACTTTATTAATAAACAAAAAAGTACATCAAACTAAATTTAAATTCTTATAATTTATAAAAGTGGTTTATTATAGTATACATAAATATGAAGTGATAATACAAATTAGAACAAAAATATCAATGTAGCTAAAGTGGAAGTTGAAACTTAGAATAATGGCCATTTGTCAAAGAAATAGGTTAAAAGTGGCCAGTGATTATAAGAATGGTCTTGGAACCGGAATTGGAATGGGGTGTTGTTGAACTTTTGACCTCAATTGCCTTATCAGCAAAAATTTTAATTTAATAAATTTTTTATTTTTGACTTTGAAGATTTTTCCATACAAGCAGGGTCAAAAGTTCAAGACTCGTCATGGAGTGTAATTTCCTGTCTACACTTATGTCTTGAATCATACCTTTTCAATATTCGATTATCAAAAATATTATGTAACCAATATACTTATAAAAAAATAAAATTTTATTATTTCATAAATAATTTGATCAGCTCGACAACTTGGAGATATTTAAATAAAATAAAATTTCAAAGCTTAGCCTAATAATTGTAACACTAAAATTTAGGTTGAATAATTATAAAATTGACCACAAATTCAAAAAATTATGATGATTCCAATCTCCTACTTTGATATGTAGTAAGTAGGAATTGCACCCGGTGACCAGTTTTTCATCCTGTTATTTTTGCTGTATTTAGTTTTTAAAAATTATTTAACTTTTAGCAGGTTTAGAAAACTTCAAACAAAAGTATGTTCTTCCTCCTTTTTTCATCTTTGGCACTGGACGTTCCCAAAATGGGGACTATCGGGTAAATTCAATATAATAGACGTCTGTTGGCATTCCCGCCTTCCTTCTCCTTTCAGGGCCTATCCGAAAGAGAATCCAGTACTTCTTGGCCGTGAATATCTGAACTGGTTGTTTGCTGTTCAAGAATTCTTGTTTAGGCAGTTCATACCATCCATACATAGTATTTTGATCTAAGATTTTAATTCTTCCGTGTTTCAGCTGTAACAAATTCTCATAAATTTTATTTAATTTGAGTACTATGAATGAAATGAATGAGGTATCATAAGTGAAATTAAATGAATGAACAAATTAATTTCGAGTGAAAAAAATAACTCTAATCATGTAGTTCTTCAGTTGATTCTAAATCGGCCAAACTTGCAAAAATGTATGAAATTCTGCTATAATGTGCATTTGTCCCGTGTAGCAAAGGGCTGTTCATGAGTCCAATGCCCAATTGAATGGTGGATTAGGCCTTGTGGATATATCACTTTCAGGCCCAATATTTGGACCCAAACCAATTCTTCTTCTTTTTTCTTTTTTGGAAAGCCCTATATTCAAAATTCACCCGTCTTCTTCGACCAGTCGACACCGCACTCCGCCGGACTGTGAACTTTGCTCCCTCTTCTCCTAATCTCTCACGGCGGCGATCTCTTTCTCGGTGAATATAAGTCGTAAGTTTATTCATTTACCTTTTGCATTCTCTCTCGTTCTCTGATTTCCTTCCCTCAGTGTTCATGAGCCATAAACCCTACTCCCTTTATTTGATTTGGTGAAAATGTGACTTTTGAATTGGATCTATGTGCTGCTTGAAAATCCTCAGGATTGAATTTTTCTTAACTTTGTGTGGATAGTTACTTAGTTAATTTGCATTCTTAGCTGCATCTGAGTCTCCCCTCGCCATTGCTACCAGCTGTCACCAGTTGTCGCCCATCTTCCAGTGCTCATTCGTCTTAATAGTTTCCAAGCCTCCATCTCTTTTCTTGGCTGTATTTGTGTGTAAGTTATTCCATGTATAAGTAGTTCTTAAGTTTTCAATTGTATTTATTTTAGAGTATAAAATTTGGATTCCAAGTCCGGAGAAGCTCATCTTTTACGTTTGTTGGGAGACCTTATAAGGCATCTTATTATTTGCATTTTCTGGATTCTTCAGCTATTGGTAAACGCGGCAGAGATGTAAACAAGTCATCCACAGGTTTATGAGTCTTAGCTTTTGCTATGCTCAGCTCTCTGAGAATCATTTCCTTCGTGAAAAGGCATGAGATGTTAGCAGTTAGCACATTAACCGGAATTAATTGTACTCCTCTCTGGAGTCAGTGCGAGAGCAGTAAATGATAGCTCTGTGTTTCCTTTGATAGGTGCATCAACAGTTTTCCAGTTTCAAGCAACGAAAACATACACTTCTTGGCCTTCTTAAAGATAGTAAATTGTCTAAACAGAATGTCCTACTTTGGACCTGAGAAGAGCTAATTAGGTATTAGCTTTAAAATTTTAACAGTCAAACGTTCACAAAATTAAATTTAGGAACATATTTTTCAGTAGAAAAAACCCAATTTGTGATTCCAATATGACAGGCCCAAACCGACCTAATCAAATTAGCAAAAACTGGAAAAAGAAAAACGAACTAATTTCGGTTCAGTTTGGTTATTGGTACAGCAAATCAAAAACCAAAAACCTAACCGATGCCCACTCCTAGTAAAAAGGACTTAAAAGTTTAATTTGAAAGAAATTATGTTAGATGCATTCTTTTGGACCTCTCTATAGATAACTAAGAGGAGATTGTCACTTTAGTTTGAGTCTTGTTCATTCTTTGTCGTAGTAGTTGTTATCTGTACATCTTTCATAAATCGTTTTCTTGTAAATTAAAATGTTACATATTTTTATTAGGCATAGACACTTTAACTTGCCCTTCACTGGCAGTTGAACACCCCAACTTTAATTGTGACCCATCTAGATACTTCAACTTGACACAAGTGTGTCTCACTGACTCCTTAACTTTAAAAATGCATATCTAAACACCTTTAAGGGGGTGCATGTTGGATGTGTATTCTTAAAGTTGGGGCATTTATGGGTGCATTTTCAAAGTTGAAGTGTTTAGTTGCCAATTGAAGCTAAGTTGAGGTGTCTATCTATGTATTATAATGCCTTATTATTATTGAAGATGACAACTGGCCTGTTTTCCATCTTTGGTGCGTTTATAATATACTTTAGATTGTGTCAATCTAAAGTCATATTGTCTCCCTGATTTTAGTTATATCTCCGTAGACTTCATTTCAACTTATAAATTTTTAGGAACTTTTATTAATAACCCTTCATAAACTAAACCGATGAAAGTTTTAGTTTCTGATGAATTAATATGTCTGTCTGTATTTATAGATTAGGTGCATATGGACATTGGCTGGCTTTTACCAAGATGATTGAAATTTATTTGTTGTTTCTATTAGATCAGCTGAATGTCTTATGTTCTTTTCAAGGTAAGAGTGCAAAACACAAGCTTTACCAAGTGGCTGAACTCCAAATTATCCGAGGTCTTCTGCATTAGCACATACACATGAAATTTTGATCAATCTAGCATCATCTGCAATTCATTGCTTGGAAAGTGATATCTTAAGCATGAAGCTTATTGCACGGTTAAGACCCATCCATGCCCGTGCAGCTCTTCGTGAAATTATAGGGCCCCTGCAGTCTCGTTCATTTCAACCTGATTTTGTTCCCAGAGATCCCAATTCCAAGCCAATAAGATACAAATACCCTGCTGCCTATGATCCATATGGCCCTAGACCCCCACCATCAGAAAAGATAGTTCAGCTTGCTGAACGTATTGCTGCTTTACCCCCAGAAGAACGTAGACAAATCAGTCCTGCGCTCAGAGAGATACTAAGGCATCCTGATTTGAAACAAATTTCCGTAGAAGGCATGGATTTGGGCGCGGGAGGAGCAGGTGGTGGACCAGCAAAGGCCGAGGAGAAGAAGGCAGAGAAAACAGCATTTGACGTCAAGCTGGAGAAATTTGATGCAGCTGCAAAAATCAAGGTGATCAAAGAGGTTCGATCCTTCACGAGTCTAGGTTTGAAGGAAGCCAAGGACCTGGTCGAAAAAGTCCCTGCTATACTTAAGCAAGGAGTAACCAAAGAGGAGGCTAATGAAATAATAGAAAAGATCAAAGCTGCTGGAGGAGTTGCAGTTATGGAGTAATAGCCTCTGTTGGTTTTAGCAGGTTCCCTTATCCTGCCATACTTCTTTTCATGAGGGAACATGCCAATTAACATAATTTCTGTTTGTTAAGATTTTGTTTCTTGGATTAGGACAATTACATTTTGTTTAGTAGGTTCTGTGGAATTATCTTGCTGTTTACAGCTTTAAACCCATTACACCATATAGGCATGGTGATCATAAAATTTTGTATCTGATCTTGCTGCTAGACTCTTAAGAATTTCAAATAAGTTCTCTCTTATGTATATCTGATGACAAGTTACATCTTTCTCGGAATCACGCAATGAAGTTGTTTCATTTGCACTGTATGAATTTAGGGGTGTGCGCGGTTTGGTAAAAAATCAAATCAAACTGCAAATCGAACCAAACTAATTAAAAAAAACACATTTAGTTAGGATTGGTTTTAAATTTTAAAAATCGATAATATTTGGTTTGATTACTAAAAAATAACTGAAGAAATAATCTCATGTCTCTGTTGTTTTACTTAGGCGTTTTACTTAGCACGGGGCGAGGCGTAAGTTCCATGAATCTACGAGGCGTATATTTCATGTATTTTCAATTTTATAATTTTATTACTAAGAAAATAAGTAAAAATAATATTTTTCAATAATTCTGCAAATAAATTCAAACAAATCCCAATAATATAGAAAAAAAATTTATAATTATTATTTGAGAAAGATAACAACAACAAAAAATGATAATAGTCGAGATAATCTTTAAAATAAAATCATCATCTACTTCATCATCGATCTCCTGTAGTTCTTCTCACTCTAAACTGATATTTACACGATCATTGTTTATATATATATTTCAAAGAAGGATAAAGATAAATATCGTAAGAGCAATATAAAATTATAGATAAAGTTTATCAAGAGCATAAGATTATGAAATCTCAATGGTATCATTTTTAGGCATTAATCATAAAAAATAATTATTTATAATGTCATTTTTTACGAGATTTGTTTTTATTATTGATATATTATAGAAAAAATGACTACATTATGAAAACATGATAGCATAAAGTGTAAATATTATTTAGACCAGTGATAAAAATATTATTTATAAAAAAATACTTTTAAAATAATAAAAAAATAAATTAAAAATCTGAAACTTGCGTTTTTACGCTTGGGACTTACGCTTTTACGCCCGACACTTATCTCCCAAATTCTGGGGCTTACACTTTATGGATCTATGCCTTTTATTTGCGCCCCAATACGTTTTTTGGTATGTCCCACCGGAACTCGCCTCGAAAACGCCTTTGAAAACACTAATTTTACTATTATTAATTTGTCATTAGCTAGTTATAAATCGAAAAATTGAACCAAATCGGTGGTTTTTATTTTATTTGATTTAATTTGATTTTATAAATTTAAAAAACGACTAAATTGGTCTAGTTTTGATTTTGATCAAAAATCAATTGAAACTGAATCACGAACACCCCTGTATACATGACAGTTCCTCATACTCTTTATATTTATTATAAAATTTTGTTGTTACAACTTACAACTTGTATTTTCTGGTTTCTTTATTTGTTTCATTTTTTTTTCCGGTTTTGATCGATTTTGAGTTGTGACTGACATTTAGTATGTAGAATTTACGCTCATTTTCTTATATTCCCCGCAGTTTAAAACATGTGTGCCAACTGGAGTCGGGCCAAATGCTCATAGGAAATTTCTCCAATGTAAAAAAGACTTGTATTCCTATCCGTAGTGTTTTGTAAACTTTATAACGGTACATGAGCAAAACCTACATTGTCTCTTGGTGAACCTTACTACCAAGAAGCCCTGTTTATATCGTTTGTACATAAAATTTTTTGATCAATAGCAGATATTCTGTAAAATAGCAGATATTTTGTAAAATTGATCTAAGTGCATGCGAGCCCACCTCCAACACCAGAATCTTTGTCTTACACATAAGAGGGTGTCTCACGCGAATGAATGCCACATACATAAAGAAGATATATGAGAACACATACATAATGAAATAGTATGCGGCGGGGTTCATAAAATTGATAGAGTGTCACAACTGGGATCTAAACCTACAATCTAAACCTGTTTTTTGATTATTTTTTTTCGAGTTGATAATATAACAATTTGTAATCTTTCGTAAAAAAAAAAATATATTTATATCTATA